>PISX010003188.1:0-143181 GCA_004024625.1 Mellivora capensis | reverse complement strand
TTTTTTTTTTTAGATTTATTTATTTATTTGAGAGTGGGAGAGAGAGAGAGAGAGAGCATGCAGGGAAGGGCAGAGGGAGTGAGAATCTCCAGCAGATTCTTGGCTGAGCTTGGGGGGGAGGGAGCACTCAATTTCACGACCTTGAGATCATGACCCTGAGATCATGACCTGAGCTGAAAACAAGGGTCTGATGCTTAACTGAGCCACCCACGTGCCCCACTCTTCATGACCCTTCTTAAGCAAGTATTCCCATTTTCCAGATGAGAAAAAATGAGGCCAAAAAAAGCCACACAGCTAGTAAGTGACAGAGCTTTGAATCACTCAGGCCTCCTTTATCTTCCCAGTTGCCTATGGGGGCCCAGGGATGGGAAGCAAGTTGGTGAGCGGTCTCTGAAGACTTCTCTCCCAGGTGACCTTTGGTTGGTTGGTTTGTTGGTTTGTTTTAAGATTTTATTTATTTATTTGACACAGAGAGAGAGAGCACAAGTAGGCAGAGTGGCAGGCAGAGGGAGGCAGAGGGAGGGGGAGAAGCAGGCTCCTGCTGAGCAGAGAGCCCGATGTGGGGCTCGATCCCAGGATCTTGGGATCATGATCTGACCTTAAGGCAACACTGGCCTCCAGAGCTGGCCACATAGTCAGGACACCCCTGCCTCTCACCTCTTCAACACAAAATCTGGAGGCTCTTTGGTGAGTCTGGAAGCAAAGTCAACAGAATAGTTGTATTTTTGAAAAATTGTTCATTCATTCATTCATTCATTCATGTGTCACATTTCTCTAAAGCAGTGATGCGCAAATCTGGGTTGTATATCAGAATCACAGCGAGAGTTCTAGAAATCACAATTTCCCGAGTCCAGCCTACCGGATCAGAACATCTTAGGACGTGGTGGGGGAGGGGGGGGTACAGCATTACAAAAATAATCTCCCTGAGTGACTCTGACAGAGGTGATGGTTGGTAGGGCTGGGCAGAGGCAAGGGGGGAACTCGGCCAGCTGGAAATACCACACAACGCCTGCAAACCAGCCAGACTGGGAATTAGGGTTTCTCCACTTTTTAGATACATAGAGGGACCCTTAAGGTGGGGGAGGGGTGGGAATCTCAGCGATCTTGTAAGAGTTTGGATAATGGCTACCCCCAGATTTCAGGTTCAAATCTCTGGAATTTGAAAGTGCTACTTTATTTGGGAAAGGATCTTTACAGATGGAATGAAGGGTTTGGGGATGAGGGTACCCTAGATTATCTTGGCAGGACAGCAGGATTGTCCTCATAAGAGAGAAGCAGAGAGAGATATACAGACACAGAGGAGAAGCCATGATGAATCAGAGGAGGCAGTGTGACCGCAGGGGTGACATGGCCATGAGCCAGAGGGCAGCAGGAGCCACCAGAGGCTGGAAGAGGCAAGGAAGGGGCCTCCCCTAGAGCCTTCAGAGGGAGCTCAGCCTTGCCAACACCTTGATTTTGGACTTCTAGCCTCGAGGGAATAAAGTGCTGTTGTTGCGAGTTGCCTAGTTTGTAGTGAGTTGTGACAGCAGGCACAGGGAACACATCTAGACGTCCCCACCTCCAGTGGCTGCTAATCCCCCCAGACTCCAATGAGGAAAGTTCCAAATTAAAACATCCAAGTTTTAGCCTGTCACCTTGTCTCTCAAGAATCATTATCCCCAAAGCGAATTACTGTGCTGTCTCCTGACCCCCCCGGGATCAGGTAGGGGTGATGAGAACCTTAGAAGGGTTTTCAAGGGTCCACAGCCCCTGCCTGCAGAACTTCTCTCCACTGCCCAGCCTCACCCCAGGGTGATCCAGAGGTTAGATATCCCTGTTTTAGGAGTCTATGAAACCTTTGGCATTATATACCTAACTTTCCCATAAAGATGCCTCTTTTTGTGTCTTCATGACTGCCCTCAGCAATCAGTGGTAATATCAACCCATTTCACAGATGAGGGCATTGAGGCATGGAAATGAAGTAATTCCCCCAGGCAGCCCACCTCCCAACCACCTGACTCTTGTTTTCATTTTTTTAAAAGATTTTATTTATTGGGACGCCTGGGTGGCTCAGTTGGTTAAGCGGCTGCCTTCGGCTCAGGTCATGATCCCAGCGTCCTGGGATTGAGTCCCACATCGGGCTCCTTGCTTGGCAGGGAGCCTGCTTCTCCCTCTGCCTCTGCCTGCCACTCTGTCTGCCTGTGCTCTCTCTCCCTCTCTCTCTGACAAATAAATAAATTTAAAAAAAAGATTTTATTTATTTATTAATTATTTATTTTTAAGATTTTATTTATTTATTTGAGAGAGAGATAGTGAGAGAGAGCATGAGTGGCAGAAGGTCAGAGGGAGAAGCAGATTTCCTGAGGAGCTGGGAGCCTGATGTGGGACTCGATCCCGAGACTCCAGGATCGTGACCTGAGCTGAAGGCAGTCGCTTAACCAACTGAGCCACCCAGGCGCCCTTTATTTATTTATTTGACAGAGATCACAGGTAGGCTGAGAGGCAGGCAGAGAGAGAGGAGGAAGCAGGCTCCCTGCCGAGCAGAGGGCCCGATGCAGGGCTCGATCCCAGGACGCTGGGATCATGACCTGAGCTGAAGGCAGAGGCTTTAACCCACTGAGCCACCCAGGTGCCCCGTTTTCATTTTTTTTAAAGGTCATTTCTATTGGAAGCATAATTTACGTCTTATACAATGTACTCTTCTTAATGTCCCATGTGGTAAGTTTGATTGATTGATTGATTGATTGATATGAGAGAGAGCGAGAGAGCATGCACAGTGGGGAGGGACAGAGGGAGAGAGAGAATCTTAAGCAGCTTCTATGCCCAGCACAAGCCTGACACAGGGCTCGATCTCATGACCCTGAGGTCATGACATGAGCCAAAACCAAGGGCTGGATGCTCAAGTGGCTGAGCCACCCAGGCACTCCTTGTGTTTTAAGTTTTAGCAACATCATCACCACAATCAAGACAGAGAAGACTTCTATCACCCCCAAAAGTTCCCTTGTGCCCTTTGTGGCCATCCCCTTCTGCCTGCCTACTCCCAGCTATGGATCTGCTTTCTGTCCCTTAGAGGGTGCTGCTTCAGAGTTTTCTAGAAAAAGAATCACTGAGTATGTGTCCTGTTTGGCTTCTTTCCCTCGAGGTAAGGATTTCGAGACTTGCCTACATGGCTGTGTGCATCCATAGTTCATTCTTTTCGTTGCTGTGTGACAGTCTGTGGGTGTGAATCTAGCATAGTTTATCTCTTCACCTGTCAGTAGAGATCTAGGTTGTTCCACTATGGAGCACTTATGAATAATACTCCAGAGCCTAGTTTATATATTTCTTAAAGATTTTTTTAAAGATTTTTATATTTATATTTTTTAATATTTTTATATAAATATATTTTTTTAAGATTTTATTTACTTGAGGGTCACCTGGATGACTCAAGCATTAGGCGTCTACCTTGGGCTCAAGTCATGATCCCGTGGTCCTGGGATCGGGCCCACATTGGGCTTCCTGCTCTGCGGGAAGACTTCTTTTCCCTTCCCCACTTCCCCCTGCTTGTGCTCCTCTCTTGCTGTGTCTCTCTCTGTCAAATAAATAAAAATTTTATTTATTTGAGAGAGAGAAAGAGAGCGCATGCGTGCGCCCCAGTGGGGAGGAGGGGCAGAGGAAGAGGGAGAAGCTGACTTCCTGCTGAGCCGGAAGCCCAGTGCAAATGGGGGGTTGGGGGGTTGGGGGGTTGCGGGGGTAGGGGGCTTGATCAAAGGACCCTGAGATCATGACCTGAGCTGAAGTCACACGCTTAACAAACCGAGCCACCCGGGTGCCCCTCCAGAGCCCATATTTATAATGTACGGTATACTCTCACTTTGCTGCAAAGAAACTGTGGCATGGGATGTGTTAGTCCAGCTTTACAGATGAGGAAACAGGCCAGAAAGGTGGATTTACCTCCCTGAGAGCACACCACCAGCTGTTGGCAGAGTCAAGACTTGAACCCAGGTCTGTTGATGACTCTGAGTCCTTGGGTGCTCTCTCCATCGTGTACCCTTGATGCTCAGGCCCAGGTTGGATGCTGTCTCCCAAGGAGGGTACTCACCGCTTTGCCCAGGTTCCAAGACAGCCCTTTGTCAGAACACAGAGAACATACTGTCTTCTGAGGAAGCTGGGCTCACGTTTAGTTCAGGAATGTGAGATCTAAAACCAGGCTAACATGCTCTTTGTCCATGCAAAACATGATTAGCTGGACCCAGGACCCCAATGGCCAACGCTTAATGTCTGCCTTCCTCTTAGCCACTGTGTCACATCATTCGTATGTCAGAATGGGGATACTCCTCCCCACAGCTGTGAAATAGGTTACTGCTATTCCCGTTTTACAAATCAGCCATGAGACACAGGCTCGATGGCTCGCCCAGGCTCATTGTGCTTTGGGGAAGTGGAGGAGTCAGGATTCAAACCCAAGCCACACGTCCAACACTACTCTTTACCTCCAAACCTCCGTACACCAGGCAGAGGCCTCTGCTGCTTTATTTGGAGGGTTGCCTAGTGAGCAAGCCAATTAGAGGAGTTTCAGATTCAGTTCCCCTGTTCATGTCATAGATATTTATCTGTGTTCTGTTTATTACTGTAATGACTGAGTCTTTTATTTTCTATATTCTGATGCATGGGTATCTGTAGCCTGGCTGACCTTTGAAGGACTGCCCCTCCCAGAATCAGGCAATTCCAAAAGAAAGTAAACACTGCCTGCCCTTGAACATGTTCTTCAAATGCAAACCAACCAGTCCAGAGCCCACACCTCCAGCCCCCACATTCTGGCATCATCCACCTGCCCTATGCACCCCAGGGCCAGGTCCCAGACAACTAGGGACAGCCCCTAGACCCCAGCATCTGCTGAAATTATTCATTTATTTTACACACAGAGAGAGAGGGCACAAGTAGGGGGAGCAGCAGAGGGAGAGGGAGAAGAGGGAGAAACAGTCTACCTGCTAAGCAGGGAGCCAGAAGCGGGGCTCCATCCCAGGACCCCGGAATCATGATCTGAGCTGAAGGCAGATGCTTAACCAACTGAGCCACCCACGCACCCCTGAAATTATTCAAACTAGCCAATCATAAGTCTGCTTCCCCTGCCTCACTCATTTCTTCCTGCAGAAACCATAATAAAAGCTTTTGCCCAGGGTTCCCTCTCTCCTCCCTCTGCCTCCTAACCAATGGCAGATGGTTTTCTCCTTTGGCACCCCATGGTGTAACATGTCCCATTTTCTTGGGCTCTGTGAATATAGATCTTTTCAATGACAGTCATTCCCTGATCTCTTGGCCTTACCATCCCTAAATAAAAATAAAACCTACATTAAAACAATCACACATGTATGTAAATTTCTGGAGTACCTACTGTGTGCCAGGCACAGTGTTGGGCCGCGAGGATACTCTGAGACAGACCCAGCTCTAGCTCTGCTCCCTGGGAGCTCATAGTCTTACAAGGAGGAATGGGATTAAACAAAGATCTCTACAAATAAATTAATCATCATTGAGAGACATACCAAGCCAGAAAAATACAGGGGAGCTACAGGGAGGTAAAAGGGGGGAATAATTCATCCTGGGGTGGCACAGAATACTTCATGGAAAAAGAGACCCGAGGGGTAAGAATCAGGGGGAGTCATGTAAGAGCATCCCAGGCAGAGGCTACAACAGGGACAAAAGTTCTGGGGTGGGAAGGAGCATGTCTTGGGGTGGCTAGGGTGTCGTGAGATGGGGTGCTGAGGCAGGCAGGGGTTGGTGGGCTCTACAGATGTTGAACTTTCTTCTGAAGGGGGATGGAATAAGCAGAGGAGTGACTAAACAGACTGATGTGTCATTGTAGAGGGATCCAGCAGTCGCCAGAAAACAGAGGGAGCCCAGTAGCCCACGTGCAGAGAAGAAATACCCGAACCTCTCTCTCCTCCCGCCTTCTGATTCCTGCCGCTGCCTCTCATTGGCTGATCCTGACCGGAAGTCATCCGACAAATGCAGTGCACGGAGGTGGCCTCCCGGGGTGTGGAGCAGGGTGGAGAGGCACAGAGAGGCCATCTGGGAGCCCATGGAGAATGACCAGCGTCAGTCCTATGGGAATCACATATCGGTTGGCTTCTCAGAGGTTCCCGGCCTTCCTTCAGAATCCCTGGCCCTCACCGAGGACTGTTGAAGGAACGCAGACTGTCCTCAGATAGCCCTGGACTTCGGTCCTTCTTGAGCTTTCCTGTGTGGTTTTAGGCAGGCCACTTAACCTTTCTGAGCTTCCTTTTCCTTATCCATAGAGAGAGATCGTCATGGTAGGACGTCTCATAATCGCTAATCTTTTATGAAATTCCACTAACTCAGAAAGCTTTGTATCACCCCGTCCCTCCAGAAAAGTGAGGGAAAAAAATTTAGAGGCAAGATCTAGACTAATATGAGGCTCTTTATACTCTGAATTTATTTCCTTTCATGTCAATATCCTACATTTCCCTAGAGAATACTAATGGGCTTGATTATGGGAATTACCCAAACCTGTCCATGGGGTGAATTACACAGTATAAGATATAGTTACTGTACCAGTTTTCTGAGATACCAAACTTTCTGAATTCTTTTTTTTTTTTTAAGTTTAAGTATTCCCTACACCCAATGTGGGGCTCGAACACACAACCCTAAGATCAAGAGTCACATGCTCTTCCAACTGAGCCAGCCAGGTGCCCCCCAAACTCTGAATTCTGAAGTGCATCTGACCTGGAGGTTTTGGATAAGGGGTTGTGGACCCACAGTGCCAAACCTTGGTGGTTGGGAAGATTCCACGAATTAATGAATACGAAAGATTGTGCACAGTGCCTGGGACACCGAAGAGCTGTTATTTATTATTTTATTCCAGATAAACCATTTCACCATCTCCATCAGTCACTGGGAGCCACTAGGATAGAAGAAAGTTATGTGTTTTGTATTTTATTGGCCATGAGATCTGATGCTACCCCTTAAAAAAATAATACAGCCCTAGAAAACTTCCGGCAACCCATGGAAGAAGTTTTTACAATGTTTGTTTGTTTGTTTGTTTGTTTTTACCAGATAGATTATTTTTCCCTTTTTTAAAAAAATATTTATTTATTTGAGAGAAAGAGGGCATGCACGAGTGAAGGAAGTGGCAGAGGAGGAGAGAGAGAATCTCAAGCAGACTCCCCACTGAGCACAGAGTCCAATATGGGACTTGATCCCGTGACCCTGAGATCATGACTTGAGGTGAAATCAGGAACCAGATTTTTAACTGCCTGAGCTACCCAGGCACTCCTAGATTATTTTTCCATATTAGATCTAGTGTGGATTCCCCCAACATATCAAAAAGCATACTGTGATTGCATTCACATACATTTATTTTGTAAGTTCCTATTTGTACAATAGAACGTCAACCACAAAGAACAGTGAAGAGTTTTAGCGGAACCCCGTCTTGAGAAATGGGGCTTCACCAAGCCAACTGTGGGCGTCTCCTAGCCAGCACATCCAATTTATCTGGGAATTTTCACTTAGGATTTGCTGTGTGCCAGCCAGGTCTTGACTCACACAGATAACTGGCTTCAAATGGTAGACAATTTGCACAACTGCTTGCGTTGCTATGTCAAGAAACTTCCAGAAAACCTCAAGAAGGGGTAGGAGATTGGGTTTTAGGGACAACATTGAACACTGACTCACACTCCTGTTGTGTATCACACATATGGATGTTGTGTGGGAAACACCCCAAACCCACAATATGCACAAATACAGTCTCGATGCTGCAATAGACAATAAGGAATGTCACACTGTCCCTTGTTATGATACAATGACTGTGCCTTGATGGGAGAATGGCATGCAACAAGCTAATGTGCCTGAGGTCTTATTCAAGCCCAGACTCTGAGGAAACAACGAACACAGTAACACGATACACTGTGAGTGAGGTTGCCCAGCTGGAAACTTACAAGGGAGAAAAAGGTCAATAGAGGGCTACAACCACAGATGCACTTGCAAGAACAGTAAATATATATGCAGGGGTGGCAGGAAAAGCTTCATCCCGACCATTGCACAAAAGAAAAGGATGGGGAGGCTGATGACTCAGAGCCAACTGAGGGAGTTTACAGAAATCAGAATCTTCCAGATTTTTAGGGTGTCATCGCCTGTGAACTCTAAAAATTCCTTCTGTCTTGATGCTTGCTGGGAATGCAATGACCTAAGAGGAATTTCTCACTGCCTGAGTGTGGGTCCCTTGCCTGCACCTTGGCTGCCAAGGTGGGGGGGGTGCATAGAGAGAGAATCTTCACATTTTGGCTCTGTTTGGTGTGGGAGCTCAGGGGGTAGCCTCACAGAAATAAGAACAGGGGTTGGATGCTGGAATTCACTGATGCCCACCACAATAATATGTTGGGGGGGTCTCTATTATCACGTGTTGGTAGGTGAGAATCAGAGTGCCATGTGTGTAAATTACATTTTTTTTTTAAACCAAAGAAATTCAGCCCAAACCTTTGCAAATCCCTGAACTAGTGGAAGTTTGCAAATTCTCAGACCGGATGTCCCTGAGTAAGAGCTCTATCTACCCATGGACATTTGGATTTTACCGATTCTTTTTTTGTTTGTTTATTTTTGTTGTTCTTCACCATCACGGGGGACTCCAAGTTAATGTTGTTAATGGGTAACTCTTGAGGGTGACCTCCTAATTATTTACCTCCTTTTGGACCATTTCCTGAAAGTCTTGCCTTTTGTTCTTTAGAGTGGGGTGGCCCCTGTGCCTAAGTCGGAGCTCCTGGAATGGAATTTGGGGAGACCCATATCCTAACCCCCGGGGCCAATCGGAGCAGAAGAGTCCCATGTGTGACCATCCCTTGTTAAGGAGACCAAGTGTGTACAGGATAGCAACAGCTTTTGACAGAGTCAAACATAGAGCGCTGGGCTCCTCAGGTGTGGCAAGCAGGCAACTCACTTGGTCACGTTTCTGCAAAACAGGTTGGCCCACTCTGGATGAGAGTTACCTTCAAGGTCCATCTCTTTAAAAGACAAAACAGAAACAAAAACAAAAAAAAAAAACCCAAAAAACAAAAAACGGATCTAGACTTTGCAATGGCAGGATCTCCAGCAGGGTCCAAACTAGAAGGGTCTGTGTCTCTTCCTGGCAACACGTACTCGGCAAGAGGGGCTGTCCCCAACAGTAGGACTCTGGGGGGTGCAGAGAGGGGATAGTGGCTCTTCTCCAAAGCAGGGATCTCCCCGACGTGGTCCTCTGGCTTGGCTTTTCCTCAACTCTGCCAAGAGACCTTCTCCAAACCCTTGGATTCACGGACCCTGTTTCTCCTCTTCTGTTTCCTGCAAACACCTGCTCACGCGGGGGGGAGGGGGAGGGGGGGACACACGACAGGACAACCTGCGGTCTCCATGGCAACAGTCCGGATGATGCGGTGCTCGGCTAGGACTGTGGGACTGCGACCTCCCAGCTGGTCCCTTGGGGTTTCCAGGTTGTTCAGTGTTGTTTGCGGGGTGGTCACTCAAAAGTTACCCTCACCCACTCAGATAATGCTCGCACACACACTCAGGTGTTGCCCCCACAGCTACACGTGGCCCACAACTACTCAAATGCTACCCTCTCTAACTCATATATTACGTTCATACTCAGATGCTACCCACACACGCAAATGGTACCGTGCTCTCTCATGTACTCAAGTAACTCAGATGTCCCCCGCACCTGCTCAGATATTAATCTGAGGGCCACGAGGGCGAAATTTGGATCAGTTTGTCCCCTGTAGTTTGCCCAGTGCCTGAAACCGTGCCTGGTACACTGTGGGCACTCAGAAAATGTTTGTTGAATGACTTAGTGATCCACGCCCATCAGATATTACCCATATCTACTCAAATGGTCCCTATGCCCACTCAGAGGTACTCCAGTAGCTCACATGTTCCCCAGTCTCTACAGTGCCATGAAGGCAGGGAGGGATCTGTGTTGGATTTGCTCCCTTCTCCCAGCTCCTAGAAGCACCTGGGACACAGGAGGTGTGTGATAGATAGCTGTAGAATGAGGGAATGAATGACCCATGCTCAACCAGGCATTACCCCCATCACTCAGATGTACCCCACAGGTTAACTCAGATCCAAATGCCCCCCCCTTACTCACACTAGTCAGATGTTGCCCACATTCATGCAGATGACATTCGTTCTCATTCACAGGGACCCACACACTGGAGTCCTACTCCCCACTGCTCCCAACCCCCCACATTCCCCACACTCAATCCGCTTCCCCAGACCAATTCAAAGCCTACCTCCGCCCCTTCCCCTCATGCCCCGCACCCACTCAGAGGGCCCCTCCCCTCACCCTGAGGCCCCTCGAACCCTCCCCACCTCACCTCACAGCTTCTTGTCAGATGCATGGTGCCGCCGGCGGCTTTTCTTATGTTTTCGTTTGCCTCTCTTGTCATCTCCAGCCTTGCTCTGCTTCTCCACGGAGTCCAGAGCTAGCGCCCCGTCAGCGCCCGCGGGGGCCCCGGCCCCCAGCTTCTCCCCGGGCCCAGGCGCCTGGCACTTTCTGGCAGGAAGCTCTCTGGGGCCCGGCACTGTTGGGCATAGCTCCTGCCTCAGGACCCGGGCCACGTCCTCTACCGTCCTGCCTTCACTTTGCAGGAAGAGGTTCAGCTTGGTCAGGAATTCAATGTCCTGCTTCCGGGGCATGTAGACCACTCTCCACATGCCGCCCTTGCCCTTGAACTCCCTGGGGATCACGGCGTAATTGATGTCTTCCTCCAGCCTGATGATGGCTGCCTTGGATCTGTCTTCTTCCAGAAAGGCCTTCCCGGCCACTTCGAACTTGCCCAGAGGCTTCAGAGGGACCCGTATGATCTCTTCGAACTCCTCATGGTTGCAGTCTTCCGGTATTCCCAGGATCATCAGGGACTTGTAACTGTCCACCTCGAGTGCCTTGCACCCGTGCTCCAACAGAGCGATGTCCTTGACCCCGAAGAGCATCTTGCCCAGCTCCCGGAGGCAGCAGTATGCCTGCTTGTGCACACTTGAGCTGCCTCGGGAATGCACGAAATTATCCAGGATGCCACGATCCCTTCCCAAAGGCTCAGTAACAGGGAGGCCTCAAGGGCCCGATTTGTCCCTCTAGCGGAGGATGCCCCTGGCCCTGCCCACAGGGCTGCGGTGTCCAGCTCTCTGTAACCTTCCCCGGGAAGGCTCTTGGGAAGTCCCAGGGACTTACGCACAGTGAAACAGAGGTGATGTCTGCCAGCTGGCTCGTGGGTCCCGAGTCTGGGCAAGGCCTCACCAAGGAGGGTCTAAAGATGCACTTCCCCTTTCTTGGTGATGGTCTCCAGAGGTCTCACCCGTCCTGGCAGCCTCAGCAAATCTGGGATGGCGGGTCTGTCTCCCTGGGGCTGCGGCGACCGGGGTGTCGTGGATGGGGGCCCAGAAAGCAGGGTGGCTGGTAACTCGCGGCTGGCCCCGGGGCTGCCCTCAGTGCCCTGTGGCGGCGAAGACAAGGATGTGGCCGCTGCACTTGCTCCAGCAGTGACGTCACCGCCTCCTTCCGCTGCTCTGCGGCCCAGAAGTCTCCATGGCAACCGCTGGAGCATCGCCTCTGCCATTGGCCGGGGCCAGCCGCATTGAAATCAGAGTCCAGGGGGTCACTCAGAGGTGAAGGGTCAGCCACCTGCATTCAAAAGCACCCTCCCTTCTCCTTTGAGAAAATGGCTGATTCCAGGGGAGAGGGGACAGAGAAGATACAAGAAGAGCTTGGAGCATTTTGGGGCGGGGGTGGGGGGTGGCGGACAGAGAGTAAAGAAATGCTCAAAGAATAGTGAGAACAGGTGGAAGGACAGAGAGCCAGCTTGAAGGGCTCCCACTGGCCAAATCTGGGACAGTTGGAACATCAATGTTAAAACTGAGATCAGGGGCGCCTGGGTGGCTCGGTGGGTTAAAGCCTCTGCTTTCGGCTCAGGTCATGATCTCAGGGTCCTCGGATCGAGCCCCGCATCGGGCTCTCTGCTCAGCGAGGGGTCCGCTTCTCCCTCTCTCTCTGCCTGCCTCTCTGACTACTTGTGATCTCTGTCAAATAAATAAAATCTTTAAAAAAAAACACTGAGATCATAAACTTTTTGATAAAATAAAAATCCACGAGTCTGTGGAAGAATGTGGGCTATACGTTGTCTGACATAAAACTTATGAACCAAAGGGAACAAGAGTCTCTTTACCTTGGAATGCCCTTGTTTGTAGGACACACCCAAGAACATTCAGGACTCCATGCTGGCAATTTTCTTGGAAAATGTTTCAGGAGGGAAAAGAGTTCTTTGTACTGTATGTGCAACTTTCCTGTAAGTCTGTGATTTTTTTCAAATATATTTTTAAAAAAGAAAAAAGAAATGATCTGCGCATGTGATCACCTTCACAATGTCCTTTTCTCCCCTCCCTACCCCAGTAATGAAAGCCATCAAGTTCAAGTTGGATGGACATCCTCCAAACTCCCAGCTTCAGAGTGGATCAATGAATGGCCGGAACTAATCAGCATAACCCCACCCCCCATCACAGTGATTGGTTCAGAAATGGTTACCTAGGTAACCCAGGCCCAAGCCAATCCGTGTATTTCATCTCCCTGCTCCTGGATTGGTGAGGGGTGGGTACCTGATCTCAGTCCAATTAGAACGAAGCTCCGGAAATTTGAGGCTAAGTTATGAGGAGGAATATACTCTTTCCTCCCAGATGTGAAAGAATAAATACGGGAGCTGCAAGAGGTCATCTTGAAACCACGCGAGAAAGCATTCTGAGGATGAATTCCACATCCAGAGGAGAGCAGAGCTGAGACAATCAATCAAAGAGCAACCAAGCCATTGTCCTGATGTCGTCACACCCTTCTGGGGTCTAACCATGCCTGAAACCTATCCCTCTGCAACTTTTTTTTTTTTTTTTTCATTTTTAAAGTGAAATACAACATTTATTATGAGAAGTGAACAAGTTATAAGGGAAAATCTGTAAACTGAACACATCGTGTAACCAGCACCCAAATCTGATAAACGAACACTCTCTGCATCCCCGGAAGGGTGTCCTCTGCTTTCTCCAAGTCACTCTATCCCGTCAAAGGTACCCTCATCCCTGCCTTTCAACGGCACAGATGCATTTTTTCTGGTTTTGTATTTTACATACATGGAATCACATATTATGTTGTCCGCGTTTCTCGGTGACCATATACATCCGTATCTCTTGGTTATAACCTGGCCAGATGCTAAGTTGTAGCAGACACAACGAGTTTCCCGAAGTAGTCGTATCATTTTATCCTCCCCTGGTCGCACTTGAGAGTTCCAGTTCCTTCACCTCCTCACCGACCCTAGCTATTGCCAGAATTTCCCACTTTGGCAACTCGGCTGTGTATCTCCTTGTATTGTCTCCTGAGTGGAATCTCGTGTTTTTAATATGGAAGTTCCTGTTGGCCATGACATTGAGGATTTCAGGGCATGTTGGCCACTTGGATATTTTGTGAAGTCTGTTAAAGTCTTTCACTTTTTTATTTTTTTCAAGTTTTTAACTTAAAAAAAAAATTAGATTGTCACCTTTTCCTTATGTATCTGCAATTAATGTAATCTGCATGTTATCCAGATTGTTTTAAGCTGCTCTGACTTGGATTTTCTGTGACTTGTATCCAAAAGGCAGCTTCATTAACAAGGAAAGACTTGGGGCGCCTGGGTGGCTCAGTGGATTAAGGCCTCTGCCTTTGGCTCGGGTCGTGATCCCAGGGTCCTGGGGCGTGGGATCGAGCCCCGAATGGGCTTTCTGCTCAGCAGGGAGCCTGCTTCACCCTCTCTCTCTCTGCCTGCCTCTCTGCCTGCTTGTGATCTCTGTCTGTCAAATAAATGGAATCTTTAAAAAACAAACAATCAAACACACACAAAAAAAAACAAGGAAAGACTTGCAGATATTTACTGCAAACAACATTCTGCTTTCTTTTTTTTTTTTATGTCTTATAATTGTCGTGGCCGTGATTATATTGTATTACATAGACACAGTATTGGGCTAGCATTTATGATGAAATCTCTCTCTCTCTCTCTCTCCTAAATTTCAAAGACCCCTCTGTACTGTAACTCTCAAAGTATTTCCTCCTCTGAGTCATCCTGGGGGCTGATGGGACAAGTAGAATGTGTGAACTTGAGGGCAGGACTGGCAGGGACCTGGAGGTGACCCAGGATGTGAAAAGCCCTTTAACTGAAACCCTAAATTTGGCCTCTCCAGGAGACCGTACACCTAGCACCTCACCATGGCACCCCCATCCATCGAAGAGTGGCTGCACTGAATGATCGATGTGTTTCCTCCATGAGAACGCAGGGCAGCACGTGATGATAGAATGACCTTGGACTATGTCTTGGGGACTGTCCATGGTTAGTTGGAGGGAATTGTTTAGGTCAGAGGCCACCAACTGCAGGCCTACACATGGAAAATCATACTCCAGATTGGGTTTTTTTTTTTTTTTTAATTTTATTTATTTATTTAAGAGAGTGCATACAAGAGAGCAAGAGAGAAGGAAAGTGAGCATGAGCAGTGGGGAGGTGGGGGAGAGGGAGAAGCAGGCTCTGTGCTGAGCAGGGAATCTGTTGGGGGGCTGGATCCCAGGACCCTGAGATCGTGACCTGAGCCAAAGGCAGACCCTTAACCAAATGAGCCACCCAGGCACCCCTAATGCATTGCTTTTCAAATTCTCCTGTAGAGAGAAGGAAAATGTGTCCTCTCATCTAGGGGCTTTAGAAAATGGCTCTTTTTTTTTTTTAAGATTTTATTTATTTATTTGAGAGAGAGCATGAGCGAGGAGAAGGTCAAAGGGAGAAGCAGACTCCCGGTGGAGCTGGGAGCCCGATACGGGACTTGATTCCGGGACTCCGGGACCATGACCTGAGCCGAAGGCAGTCGTCCAACCAACTGAGCCACCCAGGCGTCCCAAGAAAATGGCTCTTTGACAGAGATTTCTTTGAAGTCTTATTTTGGCATTAAAAATTCTTATTTGACTCCATAACATATCTTTGTTCATTTTATTTTTAATTTTTTAAAGATTTATTTATTTATTTGAGAAAGGGTCCACGTGTGGCAGGGAGGGGCAGAGGGAGAGAGAGAGAGAATCACAAGCAGACTCCCTGCTGGGTGCAGAGCTGGGTGTGGGCCTCAATCTCAAGACCCTGAGATCATGACCTGAGCCAAAACCAAGAATCAGACGCTTAATCAGTGGAGCCACCCAGGCACCACTTGTTCATTATAATACAAAGAAGAGTTTCCCCTCAAAATATGAAATGAAATCGGCAATCAAAAATGTTTGCCAGGGGGGATGTAAATTGGCTTAGCTGCTATGGAAAACAGTATGGAGGTTCCTCCAAAAAATTAAACTATCATGGGATCCAACAATTCCACTTCTGGATATTTATCCAAAGGAAACACACTCACTCAAAAAGGTTCCTGTACCCCCGTGTTCCTCGCAGTATTATTTACAATGGCCGTGAAGCAGTTGCCTTTGGCTCAGGTCATGATCCCAGGGTCCTGGGATGGAGCCCCACATGGGGCTCCCTGCTCAGCAGGGAGTCTGCTTCTTCCTTTGCCCCCCCCCATACTCTCTCTCAAATAAATAAATAAATAAATTCTTTAAAAAGGAAGGAAATCATGCCATTTGAAACAGTATGGATGGATCTTGAAGGCATCATGTTAAGTGAAATAAGACAGACAAAAAAAGACGAATACCTTAGGAGCTCACTTATACGTGGAATTTTTTTTTAAGAATTTATTTATTTATTTGACACAGAGAGATCACAAGTAAGCAGAGAGGAAGGCAGAGAGAGAGAGAGGAGGAAGTAGGTTCCCTGCTGAGCAGAGAGTCTGATGTGGGGCTCCATCCCAGGACCCTGGGAGCATGACCTGAGCTGAAGGTAGAGGTTTTAACCCACTGAGCCACCCAGGCACCCCTATATGTGGAATCTTAAAACAAAACCAAAAACAAACAAACAAAAAAACCCAAACAACCCAAACTGAGCTCCTCCATACAGAGACTAGTTCAGTGATTGCCAGAACTAGGAGATAAGTTAAAGAAGTCAAAAGGTGCACACTTCCTGTTACAGGAATAAATAAATCCTGGAGCTATAAGGTAGAGCCTGGTCACTATAGTTGGTGATACTGTATTGTATATTTGAAAGTTGCTAAGAGAGCAGATCTTAAAAACTCGCATTGTAAGGGAAAAAAATGTTTGTAACTACGTGTAGTGATAGATGTTAAAAAAAGTTATGTCACAGATTAATGAGTCTCTGGGGCTCTGTTGCATTTTCCTGGGCTTATGCACATTCCAAATCGAGAAGCAGGGGACAGAATGGTTCATTTATTCAATCCCTCAATATCGACTGAGAAGTTTCCTTGTTCCAGGCTCTGGGCAACGTGCTGGGCATACTTGAATGAGTGAGACAAGCTCTGCTTTTAGGAGCTCGGTCTGCTGGTTAGGACAGGCTAGGTCAGCCTGCTTGTGGTCAGATGGAGAAGCCCTGTAATTATAATGAAGTTGTGTTCTGATCGCCGGTGTAGGAGTGAATGTATGAGCGGCCCCACTACAACATGGATGACCCTTGACAATGTCATGCTAAGTCAAAGAAGCCAGACACAAAAGACCACATGTTATAGGAGTCCACTTGGATTAGATATCCAACACAGGTAGGGGCGCCTGGGTGGCTCAGTCAGTTAAGCGCCTGCCTTTGGCTCAGTCCTGATCCCAGAGTCCTGGGATCAAGCCCCGCATCGGGGCTCCCTGCCCAGCAGGAAGCCTGCTTCTCCCTCTCCCTATGCCCCTCCCCCCCCACTTGTGTGTGCTCACGTGTTCTTTCTCTCAAATAAATAAATCTTTAAAAAGATACTAAACATAGGTAAATCCAGAGGTAGAAAGTGGATTAGTGGTTGCCAGGGACTGAGCAGGGGGGAGAACGGGCCGTCCCTGCTTCATGGTTACAGGATTTCCTTTGGGGGCGATGACAATTCTTGGAATTAGAGATGGTTCCCTAAGACTGTGAATGTACTAAATGCCACTTATGCACACTTTAAAATGGTTCATTCCCCCCAAAATGGCTCATTTTTATTATGTGAATTGCACCTCAATTAAAAAAAATTTTTTTATGACTCCATTTTTGGCTTGAAGGAGAGTCTGTTCCCCGTGATGGGGAAACTTTAGGAAGAAATGAGCTGGGAGACCAGGAATCCCATTTTTAGAGGTCTTAAATTCGATATGCCTCACAGACATCCAAGCAGAGTTAAACATATGAGCCAGGAGTTCAGGGGAGACATGGGGCAGGGACATAAATTTAGAAGTCATGGGGACATGGGAGGTATTTTAAGCCACGGGGCTGGATGAGATCATCTAGACCGAGAGTGTTCAGAGGGGAGAGAAAATGGCCCAGGATCATCCCCTCCAGGGCCCCACTGGGGTTCAATGTCAGGCAGAAAAGGAGGAATCACAGAAAGGGATTGTATAGGGGGGAGGGGTGAGGAGAACCCCAAGCCTGTGAATTTGAAAAAGCAAAGAGTTACAGCAGAAGAGTGCAGTTAGGTCAGATATCCATTCACAGCGGACAGTTAAGCATCCATAGAATGGACTGGATAGATGGATAGATAGATACAGATCTATATGGAGAGAGTTCTCTCTACGCTGATATGGCAAGATTCCCTTTCCATGGCATCCTATGCTGAAATCCTCAAAAAGTACTGCTTACCTAATAAAGCAAAGTGTAGGACACTGTTCTTTAAAGAAAAGCTAGGAGAGGTGTCACACAGGGAAAAGTAGTGATTCGTGGTAGAGAAGCCTGGCCGACACCCCTTTAATCAGGGGATGGGAGTGAACACCCCCAGTGATGGGATATGTTGGGATGGCATGCCCCTCTTCAATCCTCCAAGGCAGAAACTGTTACTATTTCATGCCCATCCTCCAGATGAGAAAACAGAGGCACAGAAAGGGGAACCGCCTTCCCCAAGGTCACACAGCTGATGAGAGGCGGGGCCCCTTGAAGTCTGGCTGCGAATCCACGCTCTAGACTCTACCACATAATGCTGTGCTCACTGCCCCCCAGGGCTCTGTTCTTAATAAACGAAGATAGGACACCAGCATTTGGGGTTTGGGGCCTTAGTGGAGGCACTTGAAGTTTGAAGGACAGGGAGAAGTCACCAGCCACCGCCTTGGAGATTACTAGAAAAACGAGTAGGTTTCGCACTTGAGGTCTGCAGTACTGGGTTTTCTGTGAAATCAGGAGGCTGGTTGTTTGAGGTTGGGTTCCCTTCCCCCCCTTTCCCCGCCCCCCGCATGGGGGCAGGGAATGGCTTTCGCAGGAGGGGGGAGGGGCAGAAAGACGAGTGAGACCTCTTCCTCAGTCCACAGTCCATTTGCACGTCCATTGCCGCCCCCAAGCCCTTGCGATCTGGCGCTAACTGGCCGGTGTCCTTCCAACCCACCACCCGGATCCGCGTGAGCCAAACTCTGGGAACTGAGCGTGTTCTCCCGCGAAGGGGGAGGGAAAGCCCAGGAGGGTGTTCACAGGCCAAGTTCCAAAGCAAACAAGTTCTGGTCCAGGAACAGGAGTCTGTGGCAGGGGAGTGGAGCAGAGGGGTTGGAGGGAAGGCGGCGCCCAACATTGGGAGGGCCTCTGAAGCAGTGTGGGAAGTTGAGCCTGAGCAACAGAAAAAGCAGGACCTGTGGTGGGCCCTCTCCCGCTGGCACGGAGAATGGAGAACGAAGATGGACTGGGGGGTTGTGGAGTGACTGGGATCTGGGTTCGAATCTCAGCGCTGCAGTGCATTTGCGGGATGTGAATTGAAGAAATGTGATTGACTGACTAAAGGCTTCCAAAGACAGCTGGGTACTAATCCTTGGAACCCAGCTGCCTCGTGTGGCAAAAGGGACCGCCCAGATGTGATCACGTTAAGGATCTTGAGATGACCCTTGATCTAGAGGAATCTTCCTGGTGGTTCATGGACCTGGTTCCTTCCATTGCGGTTAGGAAGGCTGCAAAGAATTTTTGAGGGAACTTCTCACAGTGGGAGACCCCGTCGGTCTGCCTGCTTCTTCTTCGACACTCGCATTTGATAGTTCCCACTCCTCAAATCCAGGCAGTTTTTCTTTCTTTCTTTCTTTTTTTTTTTTAAGATTTTATTTATTTATTTGACAGACATAGATCACAATCATTCGAAAAGATTAGAATCGTAATTAATCACAATAAATTCCAATCTTTATTGTTTGTTCTTTTATTATTTAAAAATCATTTTCGGCTTTGGTATTATGTCCTTCTTAAATGTGTACAGCCAAAAAAGAAAAAAAAGGTGTGTGACCACCACGGTTTCTAATATTTCTAATACTTCTCTCTTTAAATATATGTAAGCCTTTCGTAGTTTTTTTTTTATCACAAAATCAGCAGCTTTTACAATCATTTATTATTTTAGCATCTTACTCTTTTTTTTTTAAAGATTTTATTTATTCACTTGACAGACAGAGATCACAAGTAGGCAGAGAGGCAGGCAGAGAGAGAGGAGGAAGCAGGCTCCCCGCTGAGTGGAGAGCCCAATGCGGGGCTGGATCCCAGGACCCTGAGATCATGACCCGAGCCGAAGGCAGAGGCTTTAACCCACTGAGCCACCCAGGTGCCCCAGCATCTTACTCTTGAAGTACAAATTATTATTTTATATTTCAACCCAAACTTTGCACCGTATAAAGACCATGAGGAGATTTTTGCTCCTCATTACATCAAGAATTCAGTTGACATTTGGACAATATGTGTTCAGGTAATGATAGTAGATAGAAATCACCTGCCTGGTCCCCTAGGCAACCACATCACTGATCTGTGTTCAGTGGGGCAGAGATGGACGCTTGGCTCTCCAGAGGCTGAGGCCAAACTTTTACACCTTTGTGAAATAGACCATGTTGATCCTGCCATAAATCTCATTGTTTCCTACCCTTTTCCGTAGGTGTTTTGTCTCTGAGCTCTGTTCTTATTGCTGTATGGAAATATCACTTATTAATTTCCAATTCTGTAAAGTACTGTAAAAGGGAAGGAAGTGACTGTCCCATCCTTTTTCTTGATGACTGGAATTCAGATGTGATGACTGGAACTTGAGCAACCATAATGGGCCATGAGGTGGAAGCTAGCTGACAGAGAATGGCAGAGCCACAAGTTAAAAGGAGCTTGGGTCTCTCATGATTGTGGAACCCCACAGCAGCCCTTAGCTGCCAGCCTTCAGATTTCTCTCTCTCTCTCTTTCTCTCTCTCTCATACATTAAGTATTCATATCTTTCACTTGAGTGATGTACTAAAGGCATTTTTTTACCATGCTCAAGAACTGTTAACATTTCCAAAAGAAACATCACAGGCATTGCCGGACTGTGGGAGATTTTGCCAATTTCTTTTTCTTCTTTATAATTTTCTATATAAGAATGAAACTACTGTTTTAAAAACCTTTTGATTATTTATCTTGCTTTTCCTTCAGTCTAAACAAAGGACACAAGATACCAAATTAATCGGATGCTGTGGTTTAAGAGCACAGCTGCCATTTGTACCCCTGACTTCCAAACGGGACTCATCAGAACTCACTGTGTTTTTTCCTTGAATATGGTGACTAAGGATCCAAATTGTTATATTCTATAATTCACAGAACTACACTAATACAGTCAGTGATTTGAAAAACTGCCTGGCAGGGGGTGGCTCAGTGGGATGAGCCTCTGCCTTCAGCTCAAGTCATAATCCCAGAGTCCTGGGATAGAGTCCCGCATCGGGCTCTCTGCTCAGCGGGGAGCCTGCTTCCCCCTCTCTCTCTGCCTGCCTCTCTGCCTACTTGTGATCTCTGTCTGTCAAATAAATAAATAAAATCTTAAAAAAAAAAAGAGTAAGATGCTAAAATAATAAATGGTGATTGTAAAAGCTGCTGATTTTGTGATTAAAAAAAAAAACTACAAAAGGCTTACATATATTTAAAGAGAGAAGTATTAGAAATATTAGAAACCGTGGTGGTCACACACCTTTTTTTTCTTTTTTGGCTGTACACATTTAAGAAGGACATAATACCAAAGCCAAAATTGATTTTTAAATAATAAAAGAACAATAAAGATTGGAATTTATTGTGATTAATTACGATTCTAATCTTTTCGAATGATTCAATGTACTACTATTCATAGCATTATATAAAATAACTATTAAGGACTGAATTTAAGGGGCGCCTGGCTGGCTCAGTCAATAGAGCGGGTGCTTCTTGATCTCGGGGGCGTGAGTTCCAGCCCCACGTTGCGTGTAGAGATTACTTAAATAAATGAAAATTTAAAAATAGTATTTAGTTATTTCATTGCATTTAAGCCACAACTCACTAAAGAAAAATGATTAGAAATTAAAAGCAGAACGTCAAGTTTGCTATTCTAAAATTTGGGGGAAATACTCCAAAATCAACTATAACATCCATGACGAATCATCTTTGATCAGGATATATAAAGTAGAAAAGAAGAATAGAGACTTTTGTTTTTAATTTGGGACCTCGATGCAGAGAATTCTGTTACTCATAAGCCCCCCTTTGTGACCCCCATTGTCGCTGGCGCCCTTCAGTTTCTGCTTTATGTACGCACCTGATTTGTTTGTCCTGTTTATAATAAACGCTCTGGAAACTACTACCCGTCTTGGAAGGCCCCGACAGTGCAGTAAAATAATGAATTGCAGTGGGTTGTTAAAATAATGGTCCTCGGGGAAGCCCGCCTTCCTACCCCACGCCCCTCTGCGGTGTGACTTCGCCATTGAGTGGGGGAGCTGGGCGGGCCTTGTGACTGCTCTGACCAATAGCAGGAGGCAGAAGTGATGCAGAGTGACTTCCAAGCTAGATTTTTTGTTTGTTTGTTTGTTTGTTTTAGATTTTATTTATTTATTTGAGAGAGAGAGACAGAGTGAGAGAGCATGAGAGGGGAGGTCAGAGGGAGAAGCAGACTCCCCATGGAGCTGGGAGCCTGATATGGGACTCGATCCCAGGACTCCAGGATCATGACCTGAGCCGAAGGCAGTCGCTTAACCAACTGAGCCACCTAGGGGCCCTCCAAGCTAGGTCTTGAGGGACCTTGGCTTCTGCTCTTGTCATACACACAATCATATAACACATAAGCCCAAAGCGTACATGCGTATGCACACACATATACACACATTATTCACATAGAAACATATGTTTGCATAGGGGTGCATATGTCCACCCATATATACGTGCAAATGCACGCGTATACACGCGCATATACACACACATAAATATGAACATTTACACACATTTGCACACATATATACAGAAACATATGTACATACAGACGCATATACATTCACACAAATACAGGCACCTACATATAGAGATGTGCATATACACAGCACTTCTCCTCTTTGGAAGGGAAATTGAAGGGTCGTCCGTCGTGGAGGGGGAGGCAGAGAAGGGGTAGGATGGTGGAGTGTTTTCTGTTTTCAATCTTGCGCTGTTGGAATGTCTAACGCTGTGCCTATTTTGTTTTAAAATGTCCACAGGGGCTATTTTGGCTGTGGGATTATGGGTCATCTCTTGTTTGTTCTTTATATGGACGCTTATTAAATAAAAACCGAGCCACTACAACCTAAAAATAAAATGTGTTCGAAGGCAAGACCACATGATTGGTCACAGGAATTCTTTTTCTCCTTTCTTTCCCCCCTCCCTTTTTCTGCAGGTCCGATCGCTCCTATAAATCTGTCGTCTGAATAAGACACATAGCCCTATCCGAATATCCCAGCCTCAACACGTCTGCACATGTGAGATTGTCCAAGTCGGCAGCTGCCACCACTCACATTCCTTGGGCTCCGAGAAATGACAGGAGCATCTGCTCAGGATTTATTCAGCCTTGGTGACATAAAAACTTTATAACAACAAATGATTGTGTAAAGAGCCTGAACACAAGGGTTTGCTGTTCGTCTGAATGGCTCCATTCTGGAGAAATCAGGGTATTTCCCTCGTGAATTTTTCATTGGTGGTAAGACATGACAAGTTTGCAATTCTGCTCAGAAAACAAACAAACAAACAAACAAACCACAGCACCACTCTGAATCCTTCTGGATCTGTGTAATGGAGATCAGAATAAGCAGCTGCTTAAAACCAGGTCATGCGAGCCAAGACATGGTAGAAAAGAAAATGAGACCAATGCATTTAATCGCCATTAAAATGTTCAAGGAAAATACAATTTTAAAAAATACGATAAATAGAGGTTTTGGAGGCACCTGGCTGACTCAGTTGATAGAGCTTCCAATCCTTGATCTGACGGTTGTGAGTTCAAGCCCCACGCTGGGTGCAGAGATTACATAAAACATAAATCAATATTTTTCTTTTTTAAAAAATGGGTTTTGAAAGTAGAGGGGGAAAGCGCATTAGTGGGTTTATTTTATTTTATTTTTTTAAGATTTTATTTATTTATTTATTTATTTATTTATTTAACAGAGAGTTACACAGCCAGAGAAGGAACACAAGCAGGGGGAGTGGGAGAGGGAGAAGCAGGCTTCCGGCTGAGGAGGGAGCCGGATCTGGGGCTCGATCCCAGGACCCTGGGATCATGACCTGAGCGAAAGGGCAACGAAGACGCTTAAGGACTCAGCCACCCAGGTGGCCCAGTGGGACGATTTTAAATATATACATTCACAGTTTGTCGGTTTTTAAAACTTTCTGTATGATTCTTTGCTCACATACAAGCTTTAGAATTCAAATGTATCAAGCTTGCCCCTAACAACCTTCTGGGTTTTGTTTTTCTGTTTAGGAAAATGTTTCCTCCACTTTAAGAGCATCTATGAACTCACCATTTCTTTTATTTTAACTCTAGAATAGTTAACACGATTCACTGTGTTTTGGAGCTCTTGATGACCCCGTGGTTTGCATTTAAATTTTTGATCCACGTGGAACTTATCTCAGTACAAGGGACATAGGAATCCAGCTTTTATTTTTCTATTCTCCGAAGGTTTGGGCGCTTGGGTTGGATCTTGTCTGGGGACTTGCCATAATCTGGCCTTCATCAAACTCGAAAATCTCATCTCTGGAGGCACCAAACTGTTAGGAATGTCATACATCGTTGATGCCTTTGCGGTCAGGCGGGGCTTTCTTGGCACCCAGCCCCTGCCCCGTTATTACACTTCCTTTCCAAAATCTCTCGGTTCCTCTCCCACCGTAACAAAATTTTCAGCAGCTTATCCTTGCAACTCATGTGTTAACCTCCGGGAGCTGGACGAGGAGGTAGTGGGGAGTTTTTTCTTTTTCAGTTAAGTTACTAAGACCAGGGACAGCTGTTCCCTCCGCTCAGCCTGAATGTCAAAGTCACGGGGAGGCACCCAGCGGGTGCGCCCCACCTCCCACGGCACGTGAGCAAGCTCAGTTGTTCGCGTTCACTTACGCGTTCACTTGCTTTTACAGACTGACCACGCAGGGATTGGAACTCTTCCGCGGCAGCTGTCCCTGAGGTTTCCTTATGGTGTTGAGCGTGATGAGGCATGTGCTTTGCAGAAATAGTTGCTAGAGTTTTTCAGGTGTGGACATGCCCATACCCAAAATCTAAACTTTCACCAGTATCCGCAGGGATACACTTTCCAACACAAAGACGCTTTATAAGAAGTGCAAATATTTGTTCAGAAATGGCAGGAGACATTTCCAGGAACTGTAGAAAAATCTGGTTAACATAGCAATATCTGTGAGTGTAGGTTGGGGGGGGGGGTAATTTAACCTCTCTTTTTTTTTTTAAGTACCGTGTTGCTTTTTCAAAGCAAAGAATAGAGAAAATGAAAAATGTCCAATGATCTTGACACGTCAGCATTCTAAAAACTTATGTTATCAATGGTGAGAATTACAGATAGGACAGTAATAAATGAGTCCCCATTATGACAAAGCCTACCCCCGGGCCACCTCCACTCAGTTCCCCATCTCAGAAGTAATATCTTCACAGTTATTTTTCCCTCCAGGAAATAAAACAACTCGTATAAAAAATACCACTTGCATAACCACATAATGGTTTTCATTTATATGGAAATGATTGATCCCACGTGACCCCTATGCGTCTCGGTATTTTTCACGTAAAATATTTTCCAAGTTGTTCTGCATCAGCAGAAGACATCTGAGCCCCCCCCCTTTTTTTTAACGTCTAGGGAGTGTCCCATCCCCCCACAATTAATTCTCCCACTTCCATATTGATGGACACCTGGATTACTTTCACTTTTCACTCTTACACAGACTCCCCTTGGATATTTCTTTTTTTTTTTTTTTTAAGATTTTATTTATTTATTTGACAGACAGAGATTACAAGTAGGCAGAGAGGCAGGCAGGGAGAGAGAGGAGGAAGCAGGGTCTCCGCGGAGCAGAGAGCCCGATGCGGGGCTCGATCCCAGGATTCTGGGATCATGACCTGAGCCTAAAGCAGAGGCTTTAACCCACTGAGCCACCCAGGCGCCCCTCTCCTTGGATATTTCTTGAGTGGATACTGTGGCATGCGTTTGAGAGTATATAATGTTGGAGAAAACCCCAAAACAAGGGCCATCTTGAAAATGCGACAGCTTTCGCTATGTTGTTCCCAGACTGGTTCCCACTCCCAATGAGATCGAGCGAGATTATTCCATTGGAAACTTTCCAGGACTGGCCATTACACAAAGTCCAGAGTTTCTGCCCATCAGACGCATGGCACATGGTATCTCACCGATGTTGTCTAGACCTTCAGCTCTGTTCCATTGATCTGTATGTCCATTCTTCGCTGGCAACTGTTTTCGCTGTGCATTTTTTAAAGTTTATTTATTTCTAGTAATCTCTACAACCAGCATGGGGCTCGAACTCGCCACCGCGAGATCAAGATTCACATAGTCTTCTGACTGAGCCAGCCAGGCGCCCCTGTGTGTTGCTTTGAGTGTGGGGCTGAGCATTTTTTATGAGTTTATGGTATCTGTTTTTCTGACAGTTTCCTACTCATGTCCCTTTGTTTTTGTTCTTAGGAGTTGTTCCTCTGGGTTTTTTGTTTGTTTGTTTGTTTTAAGATTTTATTTATTTATTTGCCAGAGAGAAAAAGGCAGGCAGAGGGAGAACCAGGCTCCCGCTGAACAAGGACCATGTTGTGGGACTCGATCCCAGGACACTGGGATCATGACTCGAGCCAAAGGCAGATGCTTAACCCACACTAAGCCATCCAGACATTCCAGGAGCTGTTCCTCTTTTTCTGGATCATTTACATGAGCTTTTTATGAAGGAAGGTATAAAGACTCCGTCTACTTTCCCCCAGTATGTCACTCACTGTCTTGACTTTATGGATTTTTTTTTTCTATATAAGGAATTTAACTTTTCTGTGGTCCCAGTAGCTAAGTGGCTGGTTTTCTTGGAGGGTTTTGCATTACATGAGACAGAAACACCCCCAGTCCCAATTTTGGCCAACATTTATGTGGGGGTCACCTGACCTTGGCACTCCCCGAGTCCAGCCGGCTTTGAAAACCTTTCTCTCAGGGCACCTGGGTGACTCAGTGGGTTAAGCCTGTGCCTTCAGCTCAGATCATGATCTCAGGGTCTTGGGATGGAGCCCTGCATCGGGCTCTCTGCTCAGCAGGGAGCCTGCTTCCCCCTCCCTCTCTGCCTGCTTGTGATCTCTCTCTCTCTCTCTCTCTGTGTCAAATAAACATATAAATCTTAAAACAAAAAAAGAAAACCTTTCTCCCTTCAAGATGATCAATTACCCACCCATCTTTCTCTCTGCAACTCTTCCAATTTCATCTTATACATCTTTTAATCTTTCTAGTACTAATGATGTAAGGGGCAGCTTCTGTTTCCCCGAATAGCTTACTCTCCCAACGCAATTTTGTGAATAATTTATCTTTCCCACACTAAGTTGAAGCCCCGCTTCTGTCGGAAACGAGATTTGTATATTTACGTAGCTCTGTGCCAGACTTGGTATTCTCCCAATCTTCACTTTGTACCAAACTATTTTAATGATAGCTTTATAATACATCTTCATTTTTAATCAGAGCCGATCCCCTTTCATCATTGACCCATCTCTCTGTTTCTGGTTGTTTATTTCAGATTTTTTTCCCTTCCTATTCTCGTACTTTGACAATCTTTGAAACAGCTCACCTTAGACTCAGAGAAAATGCTTCAGTTAAGCATGTACAAAATCTTGAAAAATCGGTGGTAGGAAATTGTTACCTCAGAGCTTTGTTCTTGAGCATTCTCTAAGCGCCCACATTTTTTATCTAAGAGTGAAAGTCATAAAAGGAACACTCAGAATCACCTCAAGTATGAAAGTAGATTGTATTCATAGGCATTAGCTACACACTCGCTGTTGTTCCAGAATATTCCCACCGAGGCTGGGGCCCCATGGCTTTACTGGACTTGTACACTCTGCAACTCCTCTTGCTTTTCCAGTTTTGCAAAAATGCATGAGCCCTGGCTGGAATTTTAAAACTTGACCCCTGGGAAGTCAAAAACGCTCCAAACCAAAAACATGCTGATTAAAAAATTCAAATGCCTATCTAAAGATGACTTGAAAAGCCTTCTTCCAAGATCTGCAGTGGAAGTAATTTACCCGGCAGTGCGAGGGAATGTGGTTTCCACGTGTGTTTGGCTTGGTGGTTTTTTTAATGCAAGGAGAGTATAAGGAGAGTAGCCACTCTACTCCCCTTAAAAAGGAGCCGTGAGCCAGCTGCCAGATTTTTTAATACTTAAAAAAAATTGAATTGAAATTCACATGACATAAAATTAGCCATTTTTTTAAAAGATTTGATTTATTTATTTGACAGACAGAGAGAGGTCACAAGTCAGCAGAAAAGGTGAGAGAGGGAGAAGCAGGCTCCCTGCCGAGCAGAAAGCCCGATCCCAGGACCCTGAGATCATGACCTGAGCCAAAGGCAGAGGCTAAACCCACTGAGCCACCCAGACGCCCCAAAATTAGTCATTTTAAGCTGTGCAGTTCAGGGGCACCTGGCTGGCTCAGTGGGTAGAACATGTGAGGCTTGGTCTCGGGGTCGAGTTCAAGCCCCACGTCAGGGGTAGAGTTTACTTTAAAAAAATAAACGAAGTGTATCATTCAAGGGCATTACCTCTATCTAGTTCCAGAATATTTCATCACTGCAAAGGGAAACTCTTAGTCACTAAGCACTGGCTCCTCATTCCCCGATCCTGGCCCCTGACAACTGCTTAATCTACTTTCTGTCTCTATAGATTTCCTGTGTCTGAACATTTCAGATAAATAGAATCGTAGGATCTGTGGCTTTTTGTGCCTGGCTTCCTTCACCCAGCTTAATGCTTTCAAGACTGAGCCACATCATAGCACATATCAGTAATTCATTCCTTTTTATGGCTGAATATTTGCTACTTAAGAAAAATAAAAACATGGGGCGCCTGGGTGGCTCAGTGGGTTAAAGCCTCTGCTTTTGGCTTGGATCATGATCCCGGGGTTCTGGGATCGAGTCCCACATCAGGCTCTCTGCTCCTCGGAGAGCCTGCTTCCTCCTCTCTCTCCCTGCCTGCCTCTTGCCTACTTGTGATCTCTGTCTGTCAAATAAATAAATAAAAATCTTTAAAAAAAAGAAAAATAAAAACAATATGAGTGCTTAGTGGCCAATTGACAAAGTAGGGACACCTGGGTGGCTCAGTTGGTTAAGGGTCTGCCTCACCTTGGGTCATGATCCCGAGGTCCTGGGATCGAGTCCTGCATCAGGCCCCCTGCTCAGCAGGGAGTCTGCTTCCCTCTCTCCCTCTCCCTCTGTGTGCTCGTGCTCTCTCAAATAAATAAATCTTAAAAAAAAATGTATGGTTTGGGCAGAACATACCTCTGCAAGGTGGGGATGGAGGGATGGGCAGGGAGTAACAGGCATATTCTGGTTCTTCATCTGGGTGCTGGGTACCCAGGTGTGTTTTGTGAAAATGTATCCACCTAAACACTTAAGATTATGTTTACTTTCCAGTAAAAGGTATTAAAGGTATGGCCTGGGAAGCAGCATTCAGAGATGTTTCATTCTTTTTTTTTTTTTTCCTGAAGATTTTATTTATTTGAGAGAGAGAGCATGAGCGGGGGGATGGACAGAGGGAGAAGCAGACTCCCTGCTGAGCAGGGAGCCTGATGTGAGGCTCCATTCCAAGACCCTGAGATCATGACCTGAGCTGAAGGCAGACGCCCAACCCACTGAACCACCCAGGCGCCCGCAATAGAGTATTATTAACTATGGTCATCACGCTAAGGCATTTCTCTTGTTTTTACCTAAATGTCTCTTGATTTCATTTTTACATTTACATCTCTGAGCCATCTGGAAGGCATTTGGGAAAACAAGGAAAGAGGTGGAGAATTCAACTTCAGTCTTTTCTTCCAAATGGCCGGCCAGTTTCCTAAGCGCCAGCAATGTTGAGAAAAATCCCTTTTTCCTTTTCTACGAATTTAAAATAAATAGCACCCGCTCAGAGTCAGAAGACGACATTCTATTTCTGCATTCATCATTCTGCCCCACGGCTTTGCTGACCTGTTTCTTCCTCATGAACAAACTGTAGTGACATCACAGCTTCATAACCCATGTCGTTGTCTGCCAGCTCACCGGGCCAGATTGGTTTGTGTTCTCCTGAGTGTCCTGGCTATTCCCAGAGGGCAGCGGATTTTAAAGTTTGCCTTATGATGTCAGGATGTGGTTCAGTAAACCAAGCCAGACGCTGGCAAACCAATAATGGAGAATTTGATTCATCTGGAATCATTAACATCTTCCAATAACCCAGCACCTGCCCCCTCAGAAATGTCAAGGTCACAGGCTGCTACAGGACAACCTTCTCCAGTAGCTCCTCTGGACTGTTGCGCCCTCACCATGAACCAAGCAGCACCTCCCCCAACACACACACTTACACCCCTTGACCTTGAACTGAATGTGACATCCACACACTTGAGATGTGGATCACATGCACGATTTTATAAGAACAAATGTGTCAGGTGTGAATTTTAAACACAGATCCATGCTAGGCTGCAAACGGTTGTCTTATTTCATTTGTTTACTTATTTATTTCTTTACTTACTTATTTTTAAGTAGGCTCCATGCCCAGCAGGGAGACCAGTGAGAGGCTTGAACTTGAGACCCTGAGATCAAGATCTGAACCGAGGGGCGCCTGGGTGGCTCAGTGGGTTAAAGCCTCTGCTTTCAGCTCAGGTCATGATCCAAGGGTCCTGGGATCGAGCCCCATCTCAGGCTCTCTGCTCCACAGGGAGCCTGCTTCCTCCTCTCTCTGCCTGCCTCTCTGCCTACCTGTGATCTTTGTCAAATAAATAAATAAAATCTTTAAAAAAAAGAAAGATCTGAACTGAGATGAAGAGTCAGATGCTCAACTGACTGAGCCACCCAGGCACACACTGATCGGAGGGGTACATGGGCCCATTGAGTGGGCTGGCTCTGGCTTACCCCAAGATTGATGATTGTACCCAAAATGCATTAAACCAGCCTCACTGGTGATATGGCTTGACTGTTGGACTTTACTGTTTTTTGGCTGTTAATTATTCAGCTCACAGCATGGTCAAGATGAAAATAAAATCTCTCCCTGGTTACTTTTCAAAAATTGCTTTTATAGGGGCGCCTGGGTGGCTCAGTCATTAGGCATCTGCCTTTGGCTCAGGTCATGATCCGGGGGTCCTGGGATCGAGCCCCACATCGGGCTCCCTGCTCAGCAGGAAGCCTGCTTCTCCCTCTCCCACTCCCCCTGATTGCATTCCCTCTCTTGCTGTCTTCCTCTCTGTCAAATAAATAAATAACATCTTAAAAAATTGCTTTTATAAAAGTTATAAGTTATAAAAGTTACAGACAGTGAAATGTTCACATTCTAAGCTCACATTCTAAGTCCGTAGGTTTGGGCAGTGTGTACCCCTGTGTAACCACCGGACACAAAACATTCCACCCCTCCATAGACTTCTCTCCTGCCCTCTTGCAGCCACACTCTGTCCTCCACTGAAGCAAGCACAGCTGATTTTTTCTCACCCATAGGTGAGTTTTTCCTGCTTGAAACTTCTCAGAAATGGAACCATACATTAACGGTATAAGCCAAGTGTGTCTTCCCACCAAACCCACATGTTGAAATCCAAACCCCCAATGGTTTGGGGGTGATGGTTTTAGAGGAGACTTTGGGGAAGTAATTAGGTCATAAGGGTGGATCCCTCGTGAAAGGGATTCGTGCCCTTATAGGAGACCCCAGAGAGATCCCTGATCCTCTCTCCGCCATGTGATGGAGCAGGGACAAGTTACTCATCTACAGCCCGGAAGAGGACCCTCCCCAGAACCATGCTGGCACCCTGATCGTGGACATCCAGTGTGCAAAACTGTGAGAAATACATATCTGTTGTTTATAAGCCACCTAATCTGTGGTATTCTGAGCTAAGACAAGTACACACGTATATTTAATGGCTGCCTTCTTCCTCTCACCATAGAGCCTTTGAGATCTGTCCATATTGTTGTGGGTATCAGTCCTTCATTCCTTTTTATTATTGAGTGACATTCCCTTGAATGGACGTGCTGCTGCTACCAATCTACCCAAGGGAAACGAAAACATTTGAGTGATTTCTAGATTCAGGCTCTTATGGGCAAGATGCTGTTATGAAAATTCATGTACACGGCTTACGTGGACATGTTTTCATGTCTGTTGAGTAAACACTTAGGACTGGAATGCCTTGGGTCACACGACAAGGGTTTAATGTTTTAAGAAACTTCCCAATAATTCTCTAAAGTGATTGTATTCTCTCTGGCTACTTTTATTTAGTTAATTAATTTGTTCCTTATTTAACTAGTGATTTGTGTGTGGTTATAATATTCAAAGAATATTTAAAAGCACGATATCACTACTGTCTCCCCAAAATAACAACAGTGACAGTTTCTTACTGTTTTTCTACTTATCACTTTCAGAGAAATAAATTATCCATATACCAGCACTTATACACAAATCTTCCTTTCTCTTTAAACGAATGCGATCTTAAAATGCATACTTGTGAATTTCTCCTTAAATGACTGCCTAGAAAGCCTTTCACATCAGCACATGGTATTTCTTTCTAAGAATGCTTGACGGTTGATTTAATCGGCCCTGAAATTATAGGCACCTAGAGAATCTCTGGACAGATCCGCCTTCCCACCAGCAGTGGGTGAGACCGACCATTTCCCCACAGCCTCACCAACAGTGGCTTTTTATCCAACTTTTAAATTTCTGATTGGCGAAAAACTATATTTTATTGCTTTTTAAAAATTTTTAAAAGATTTTATTTCTAAGTAATCGCTACACCGATTGTGGGGCTCGAATTCACAACCCCAAGATCAAGAGTCACATGTTCCACCAACTGAGCCAGCCAGGCGCCCCCATAGAATTCATTGCTTTTGATTCTTAAATAGGAATGAGGTTGAGTGTTCCTTTCACACACTTAGTAGGCATCTTGATTTCTTTTCTCTAAACTACCTGTTTGTGGCCTTTTATATTTTTCTGTCTGGCTGTCTTTTTTTTTTTTTTAATTTTATTTATTTGACAGAGAGATCACAAGTAGGCAGAGAGGCAGGCAGAGAGAGGAGGAAGCAGGCTCCCTGCTGAGCAGAGAGCCCGATGCGGGGCTCGACCCCAGGACCCTGGGATCATGACCTGAGCCGAAGGCAGAGGCTTTAACCCACTGAGCCACTCAGGCGCCCACAAGGCTGTCTTTTTCTTCTTATTTCCCATTAGCTCTTGGTAAAAGAATTAGCCCCATGTCTGTTATGTAATGCTGTTAATATTTGTCCCAGCCATAAACCCATTTGTGGTTTATCTTTTTTCCCTCACTTTCTTTTCAGGGCTAAAAAGCACAGACTCTGTGCTTCTAACTGAATTAAACGATGTATGACAACTTTACATTGTTACATGTTACATACATATTTCTTGATGATGTGGTCACCCCCTACCTTGCATGTTTTTACCCCCCAGAAATTTCCATATCTCCCCATTAGGAGAACAACTTTTCAAGAGCCCCCTTTGCAGAGCCAGGGTAGGGCTTTGGTGAAACAGAGCCAGAAGCTTGAAAGTGGGAGTCACAGGAAATGTGGTATCGGTAATGGAAACGCTTAACCTCAGAAGACTTGTCTTTCTCATAGTCGCACAAGTCGCACGAGAAATGCCACCTTCCCATAGAGTACCAAGATGATCCCTGGGGGCGTGTTGCCATGTTGAGACCTGCCCTGCATTCTCGAGCTAGTACAGGGCCATCAGGCCTGGACGAGAGCCAGGGCTGGATCCGCGGGAACCACGGCTGACATATCACTGAGCGGGACTCATGCGCTGGGTAGAGCCGGAGTCCTGGGGACAGCGCTACAGGCCTGGATGTGCCTTGCGCTGAACTTTACCACAGATCCTAGAGCTCTCTGGTCTGGCCCAGCACGCTTTCTGCCACAAAAAGTGCAAATCTATAAAAAATCTTTGTGTTGACAACGGATCTTTCTCCTTTCGAGGCCCCTAGGTTTTATACCCTGCTTTGAAAAGCCTCTCTTACCAGAATGATGCATGAACTCATCTGTATTTTCGTCTACAACTTTTGTAGTTACTTTTTTAAAAAATTTATTTATTTGTCAGAGAGAGAGGGAGAGAGAGAGAGCGAGCGAGCACAGGCAGACAGAGTGGCAGGCAGAGGCAGAGGGAGAAGCAGGCTCCCCGCCGAGCAAGGAGCCCGATGTGGGACTGGATCCCAGGACGCTGGGATCATGACCTGAGCCGAAGGCAGTCGTCCAACCAACTGAGCCACCCAGGCGTCCTGCAAATTTACCTTTTATAAGGAAAACTAGTCACAGGGATGAACCTTGAGGACGTTATTCTCAGTGAAGCAAGCCAGTCACAAAAGGACAAGCGCTGCACGAGGCCATTTACAGGAGGTGCCCAGATTAGTGGGGTGATGAGACTGAAAGCAGGACAGCTGTGGGGACGCCCGGCTGGCTTGGGGGCGGGGCGCGCCGCTCTTGATCTTGGGGTGTACAGAGCTTACAGTCCAAAGATGGAGGGAGTCGCGCGGATAGTGGTGGTGACAGTTGCGGGACAGCGTGGATGTACTCGATGCCCTGTGAATTGCACACTTAAAAATGGTGACGATGGTCCATTTTATGTCAAAACTCATCCAACAGGTCACTGAAGAATTTGTGCCTTTCTCTGAACATAAAGTATGAACGGGCAGTAAACTCACATCTTTATTCTTCACCGAGTTGCGAACCAGCACGCAATGGGCAGCTCTTTCTAGAGCCCCCATGGGCCCCCGGCCCAGCCACTGTTGCTAGCTAGTGTGGTCACCTCCTTCCTCGCTGGGCTTCCAGCTCTGCCCTCACCCCTCCACTCCCACCCTGCAGCCTGTGAAAAGCTGCAGTCTGATCATGACCCTCTGCTCAGATCCTCCCATGGCTCCCGACTCAGACTGAAGCCGAGGTGCATCCTTTCCGAAGCCTATGAGCTTCCCAAACAGCCCTGACCTCACCTCCTCATTTCCTCCTCGTCCCCCTCTGCTCTGGCTGAACCCGCAGCCTCCTCTTCACCTTTTCTCAACCACTCCGCGCATTCTTCACACGGACTCTTCCCTCTGCCTGGGATGCTGTGCCACCAGCCGGCCACCTGTCTCCCTCCTTCACCTCCTGCCTGTGTGTTCAGATGTCACCTCCTCAAGGAGGCCCTCCCTGACCACTACATGTAACAGCCAGCACTCTCTCCCACATATGCACTCCCTCGTCTGGACCCTCTTCTGCTGTGTATCTCAGCATTGGACTCACCACCCCTTCGGTATCCACAGCTTGGTGTGTGCCCGTCTACCTCCCAGCGGAATGCCAGCCCCAGGATGGCAGGAATCTTTGTCTGGTTCCCGGCTGTCACGGAGCCTATGCCTGACACCTTGGGTCCGGCTGAATGCATGGATGAGCATGGATACGGCCTTTAGGGCCTCGGGGGTGTACACGGAGGCTCTAAGCATCACTCCCATCTTCCCCAGAGGAATGGTAAAGGCCCAGCCTTGCTCCCAGCACAGCCCTGAGCAGAATGCTGGCCCCCTCCCAGAGAGGGGCTGGGAGGCTTCCTTTCGGACAGCCGACTTGCCGACATATCCCTGGTCCCAATCCCTGGGTGGCCTCCAACTCAGGCCATGTGAGCCTTTCAGATTCTACTGCCAGCCTGGGTGAACTAAAGGGAGTGCTACATCTCAGGAGGTACTCAACGACATTGGCCAGATACGGCTTTTCCATGGAGGGAGAAGGGAAAAGCACCCAATTGATAAACCCAGTACCCAGCCCTCTCTGTGCCTCTACTCGAGCGCCTCATTCACTCCCCTGTCCTCAGATGCCTGCTTCCCTTTTGGTCTCTCCAAAGGTCATCTCCATTGACCTTTCAGAAAACCTCGCAGGGGAGGGTGCTGGGCAGGAGAAAAACTGAATTTGTAGCTGAAAAACCTGCTTCTGTCTGAGGGGAGGGGAGGAAAGCGTTTTCCTCTTCCAGTTGCTCTTCAAAACGAACTAACATTTTCAGATAAATTCACGTCACCAGTTACCTGTTCTCGAAACTTCTGAAAACCCCAAGATCTGGGGGAGAGCCTCTCGCGTGGGTGGCAGGCCACGGACAAAGAGGACACCTCGAAGGCATCTTCTGTCACGGAAAACTGATGATCCTTGCAGGATTGAAAACAGCTCGCTCCAGGCTGGGGGTCTAGGATGGCGAGTTGTTCCTGGCGGGGGGGGGGGGGGGGGGGGAGGTACACTCCTCTCAAATAATCCAAGACCTCACCTAGAAGCACGTCTGTAGACTTAATTTGCTACATTTTACTTTGTAACATACACGTTTACCTTTACCCATCATGGCAGCATCTGTTAACACAGTGACGACCCAATGGGCCCAATTTTGAAACCGGGTGCCGGGGAGTCCCCGGCTCTCACCACCTCCAGAGGCCAGCGCGCTCCTGCCTTTTGCACAAGGAAAACCTCCCACGCGCACCGATGCGGAGGAAGAGCTGCGGCCGGAAACCGGTTTCTTCCCTCCTCCCCGCCCCGCGGCCAGGCGTCTTCAGTTAAGACTCATTCAGGTTGGAATTAATTGTCACAAGACGTTTATTTTCAAGTTGGAATGACTAACAACATCAAACAACTGTTCACATTTCCGAGCAAAGAAACTGAAGTCAGGAGAGAGCCCCTGGGCTCACGGACGGAGGAGAGGATCACTGAGCGCCACGGGCCCGCGAGGACGGGCTGGCGCACGGCTGACCACCGCAGCGTACCACGGCCGTGTGAGTTACAAACGAGACTTCTTCCAGAGTGCTGCGCTACAGAGCATGCGCGGGACGCCGCCTCTCTCCTGCTCGAAGCCCCGCTCTCATCAATCGCCTACAAGAAGTCCGGCTGTATGCGAATAGATGGCAGAAACAACTCACTGGAGACCTGCGCAAAAATCAGGCTCACTTGGGAACACAAGGTAATATTCTGATTGTCTCCTACCTGACGGGTTTGGCTTAGGACGAGTTCGAGTTCCAGCTTTTTTTTTTTTTTTTTAAGACATGAGAAAAATTCGGATTACATAACTTTGAGCATGCCTTGGGCTTCCTGGAACACTGTTTGAGAACCACTGATGTTGGATATCCCGCCCCCTTCCCCTACACACACACACACACACACACACACACACACACAAATACACACACAGACATAGTATGCTAGTCTATTCAGAGAACAGAAATTAACAGCCAACTTTTTAAAGAATTTTTTCCCCTTTCTTATTATAATATGAGACGTGTCTTCAGCCCCGAAGATGCGGAGGGTTTGGTGGCGCTGGATGGACTTAGGGCTGGGAAGCCAACAGTGCCTGAGTCCTTCCTTACCTATCACCCCTCCTCCCCACAGGCTTCCTGAGAGCATCTGACTCCAAACGAGAATCCAAGTACCATTTTTATTGACAGAACCTATATCTCAAACGCTTCAAAGCCTAAGCGCACACTCTTGTCCTCCAGAACTAAATCCTGGGACCTTCCTGCCCTCTGGCCAGCTAACTGGAGGATGGAAGCGGACGAACACGGGCAGCAAGGAAGGCAGGTCTGCTTTGAAGATGTCTGCTTAACTTCCTGGTGGGCGAAACACGGAGAAGAAGGGAGAAAACGCCAGGCCCTGCATGCAGATGCCAGCTCACTCTCCAGGAAGCAGGGAACAAGGATGAAAGGCAGAACATGAACGGGCACCCTGCCTTTGTAAGGAAAAGTGAATATTCTAGGATTTTCCTAGTCTGCTTAGGGACTCTCCAACCTCTGAAGGTGAGTCGAGAGGGAGGGGCAAAAGCAGGGCTGGCAGAGAAAAGAGCAGAGAGGTGCACCTCCCTCCCTTAATCTCTCCCACCTAAGAGCTTGCAGATGGTTTTCCTCTGAGAGTCCCAGCTCCCCAAACTGGGTTCCTACAAGTCAAAGTCATGGTGCATTCAATAAGGAGAAAAATTTTGTTCCCCATTGGATGCTTCGTCCTTGGTCTTCCTTCAACTCATCACAGGTGGTCCCCCAAATCAAGGCTTTCTGGGTTCTGTGGACAAATTAGAAGACCTCACCAGGGAAGGAGGTGTTCTTTGGAATTTCTTTCTTACTTCCTTGGACCTTTTAAGTGCTTGAAAATACCCCCCAACCAGGCTTCCAGAAAAACTTGACCTTCCAAGTCATGGACCCTGACAAATGTTCTCACTCCCCACTATTCGATTCTGATCAAGGGAGTTGGGTTGGAGGGTGTGGCAGAATGACCCGAGACCCCCCACAGTGACACCAACAAAGGAGAGGTGGGGGGCTTGCCCTTCCACCTCCTGCTCATAGGTGTCCCCAAGGTTGGCCTTCAGGGGCTTCTAGGAGGAAGGTCAGGACTTCCACCTTCTAAAACCTCAGCTGGTGGGCCACCCACCCCCTCCGCTGCACTGGCGTCCTCCTCGAGCTCCACCTGACCTACGACGGCCCTGAGCGCCTCTGTGCCCACCTGTTGCTCCTGCTCGGATTCTCCACTCAGCCGCTCGCCGGCACAACCCAAGTGACTTCTGTTGCCATTCTGACCACCGGAGGCCTGAAGAGAACCTTCTGACTTGGCCTTTGGGCCCCGAGACGTGGAGGCCAGCAACCCCACTGGCTGGGCGCCTCGCAGGGCCTTCTGAAGCGACCCATCTCGTCTTGAGCCGGGCCCTTTCTTCCCAATCACTGGCTGCTTCTTGGCATCTTCTGACTCGACAAGGACGTACGAAACAGGGCCCAAGCTCACCTTCTTCTTCTTTCTCACAGGCGCAGGGCTCTTTGCCAAGGCCCAGCCCATGGCCTTCTTCTTTGGGGGGCCCTCCCGACAGCCACCTTGGTCTGACTGCGAAGCAACCCCAGGGCTCACAGCTTCTGACCGGGCGTCACAGGATGAGCTGCTGGGAGCCCTCCAGGTACGTTTTGCCACGGGCTTCTTCAAGGCCGACTCCTCCTGCTTCACGCGCAGCTTCCTTTTGCTCCTGATGGAATCGGAGACCTCCACCTCCATATTTTCAGCCCCATCAGCCTCAGGATCCTCCACGGAGGCCGAGCTGTTGAAACGACGGCCTCTGGGCTTCCTCCAGAGCACAGATTCCTGCCTGGGTCTTTTTTTCTGCCTCTTCTTCCTGGAGCGACTTTTAGCTCCAGCCCTACGAACCAGAGGTTTCGGAGGGTCACCTTCATCTTCTGGGTCGTTCCAGCTGTGGAGATTCTCCATCTTCAAAGCGGAACCTATTCCGGAAGCCCACCCTGGCTCCTTCTTCACCTTTCTCTGCGCGGCTGAGGCTGAGGCTACCTGGTCATCAGCCCCTTCTTGAGCCCCGGCTTCCTCGCGGCTGCGGATCTCGGCATCCATGTAGAAGACGATCTGCACCACTGCCCCCAAGAGCACCCCCAAAGCTTCTGCCCAGTTCTGTGGAGGCCGATTCTGGGGCCGTGAGGGCTGGCCAAGCTGGAGCAGGCGGACCACATCTTCCCAGGTGCGCCCCTCGGAATCCAGGAATTCATTCAGATTTTTTAAAAACTCAGCATCCTGGGTGGGGTCTCTACAAATCACTCTCCAGACGCCCCCCCTTCCTGGGAACTCCCGGGGGATGGCCCTGAGATTCACACCCTCTCCCACCTCAATTAGGGCAGCTTTGGCATTCTCTTCCCGCAGGAAAATCTTATTAAGCACAAAGTATGGGCCCAGCGGGGAGAGGACCCCATTCAAAGTCTCCTCAATTTCCACTTGACCACAGTCCTCGGGGATGCCCGTGACCAACAGGGACCTATGGATGTCCACTTCCATCCCCCGGCACCAGTCCTCCAGAAGGTTCATGGCCATGGTCGCGGACACCTAGCGTCTCTAATCCCACGTGCACTATAAGGTGGCCGAAGGAGGCAGCGGTCCCCAGATATTAATCCTGTAAGGTGACAGGAGAGGGAGGTCAGATTCCCCAGAAGTTGGCCAGACTCAGAGATCTCAGCTGCCCCCCTGCGCGGCGGGCCTACAGGCCTCCTCGCGCTTTCCCAGGCCCCTCCTCCCCAAACCGGGCCCCGGGTGCTCACAGGTGTCCTGCGACCAGCCAAAAACTGCGTTCGGCCCTGCCCCGGGGCCTGCCCGGCGGCCTCCCAGCAAGGATCTCGCAGCCCCGCCCCCGGCTGCCCGGCACGGGATCGGGCCGGGGACAGGCCGCCGGGACGCCGCCGCTCGCCAGGAGCCGGCTCGGCCCACCCAGGCCGCCTGCTCCCAGGGGAAGGGGACGAGGAGCGGGCTGTCCCCGCTCCGGCTGCTGCGGCTCACGCGTCGTCTCCCCCGGATCCCCGCAGCTGCGCGGAACCGGGGCTGGCGTCGCAGCGCGCGCTTGCGCACTTGCGTCCGCGCGCTCCCGCGGTCGCCAAGGCAACCGGCCAGCGCTCGGGATGCGCCCTCCCGCCTGGGGAGCCCAGCGCCAGAGTTGGGGTGGGGGCGTTCAGCAGCTCCTCGAGCAAAGGGTCTGCGCGTTCGTCGATTGTTCCTCCAGACGCACTCTTTCCGCACTTTTCAGTTGAACGTGGGCCTCGGGGACCGGGGCGGAGTGTCCTGACTTCCACGACGGCAACCAACTAGTCCTCCTAACCTCTGCCTTTCTGCTGGGTTCAGCCCACGGGACCCCTGGGAACCACCAGAAACCCGAGGGGGCAAGAGGAAAGAGCCGCTTAACCACCACCCCCCCCGCCCCGCCCCGAGTTCCTCTAACAAACAAAACCGCGGCTCCTGACAGCTCTTTCATTCGCTCACCATTATCCTAGTTCCAGAAATATCCAGGAGCTTCTAGAAACTCCCACCTTCCGCCCCACATGCCCTTCACGCCTGGCTGTAGTGCCTCCCCTCTCCTTGCTGGCTTCCTCAGCTTGCTGCCCACAGGCAACACCTTTGTTGACCGTTAATGAAGCGCTTCTCAATGACTCAGAGTTGCTGTTTCCTGTCAGGACCTCAATCATACACCTGGCAATGCTGCTTACTGGCTGCGCAGCCTCAGAGCCTTTGAGCTCTCCAAGCTCCCTTCTCTTTTCCCTAAAAGGAATACCAATAAAAACCTTCCTGATCAGCACTCTGAAGGTTCAGGGACATCCCATATGAAAGATGCAGCGAAGTACAATTGTGGCCTAAGTATTCAACCAAAATCTGTGATTTGGATTCCATTTTGGAATTGGGGCCTTTGCAAGACCAAATAGCCAAATGCGGCTCCGCTGGCATCCCTGAACTTGGGCGGGATGGATCCTTTGAGCTCGAGGCATGGGTGTGATTGCCCAAGTTCCCATGATATTTCATGAAAAAAAAAAAAAAAAAAAAAAAGACACGTCATATGTTAAATCAGAATATATCATTCCAATAAACACTCCAGCTATAACTAGAGTTTTAAAATCTTATGTAAAAATAAAAAATAAAAATCCTATGTACCTTACCTGTGGAAATTCTATTAATTAGCTGAAGAATGAATGTGTATCATCACACAGTGGTTTTAAAATGTGGCTGTAAGTTTTTTTATATTCCTATTGAAAGGTGGTGATCTACATCCCTCTTATTGAATCTGAGCAGACTTGTAAATTCTTTAACCAACAGAAAGTGTGGTCAAGGGGAAATGATTGGGCCAAGAGCATCACGAAAGGGAACCTGTGTGACTTCTCATGTAATAAAGGGCCATGCAACTTCTTCCTTGTTTGTTGAGACACTCCCATTCTTGGATCCCTGAGCTCCAAGTAAAAAGACGGTCAATTAGCCTCTGGCTGCCATGTTGTGAGGAAGCTCAAGCCAACTGGCGAAGCCACATGTGCGTGCTCTGATCGACAATTCCCAGCTGAACCCAAACGTCAGATGATCTTGGCCTAGGCACCAGACATGTGAGTAAGGAAGCTTCTAGATGATTCTAGCTCCCAACCATTTGGCTCACCCCCAACCATTTACATCTTCCCAGTTGAGGACCAGTCATCATGTAGCAGAAGCAAACCATCACTGCTGGCCCCTGGGTGAATTCCTAACACGAGAGTCAATGAATGTATTAAAACAGTTGTCTACACTGCTAAGTCTTGAGGTTGCCTGTTAGGCAGCAAGAGATCATTAGAAGATCCTGCAAAGGTGAGCTACAATGAGGATCAATGATGATTGATAAAGCCTTACTACAAAAAAAAAAAAAAAAAAAAAAAAAAAAAAAAAAAAAAAAAAAAAAAAAAAAAAAAAAAAAGCAACACCTTAAGTCGGCTCCTCAAAAAACATTCCCCTAAACAGCTTTTTCAAGCAGGACACAAGGATGCACTTTCATGGGATTTTCAGTTCTGTGGGATTGTTTCAGTGAAATAACACCATCACCATCAACCAGATCTTCCAGCTTGTGAGCTGAAGGGGAAACAAATTTTCTACTATAGTCAGTTACTTTTAGCAAAGAAGGAAAATTTTTTTAAGATTTTACTTATTTATCTGACAGAGAGAGAGATCACAAGTAGGCAGAGAGGCAGGCAGAGAGAGAGAGGAGGAAGCAGGCTCCCTGCCGAGCAGAGAGCCCCATTCAGGGCTCGATTCCAGGACCCTGGGATCATGACCTGAGCTGAAGACAGAGGCTTTAACCCACGGAGCCATCCAGGCGCCCCAACAAAGAAGGAAATCTTGATAGTTTGGTGACATGTCACCATCAACAACACTGGTCAAAAATGTCTTGTTAGCCATCTGTGCTACTAAATGACACTAGCGAATACATCTTGAAAAAAATAAAGTTGTGATATGAATATAAATGTTTTGATAACATTTCAGATTTGTTCCTATGTTCCCTGAAGTTTATTCTATAATGGCGATCTTTGCCTGTGACCAAATACTCAGCCACTCAATATTTTGTCAAAATGTGTATTTGGTCTGAACACACAGCCAACTCTTTTTATTATTGTAACAGCAGGAATCCCAAGGGGCCTTCCCACTGTTGAGCAGACTTTTCTTTTATGCTCTCTCCAGTGAACCGGGATGGTTGAACTGGTGGGCCCCAGAAAGCACCAAGAGGGTATAGCTTAACTGCTACCAAATGGGGTATTCTCTTTAGAAAATTCTGGCAACTTGTAATGAAATCTAGCGCTAACACAGGGAGCTGTTGTAAATTTGCTGATTGAGAATAGATCAATTGAGAAAGCACAAAAACGCCCAGTACTGATGAAGAAAAGAGCCGCTAGAACTCTCATATAGGTACATGGCTGGTGACAATGTGAATTTTGGAAAACTCTTTAGCTGTATCTACTAAAGCAAAATGTATGAAAGCTCTACAACCTAGGAACTCCAATCCCAGATGCATATACCCAACAGAAATGTGTTCACTAAAGGCCATGGGGGTGAGGGGGAAGGATATTCATTGCAACACGAGTCATAAGAGCTGTGATCTAGAAGCTACCCAACAGAATGGATAATTGTGGCATGTTCCCACAATAAAATACTACTCAGTTAGAAAGGATGAGCTACAACTACACTCAACAGTGTGGACAAATCTTGCAACTATGCCAAAGAAATGTTATGCCAAAGAAATCAGACACAAAAGCATGTATGGTATGACCCCATTTATTACATGAAGTACAGGAGACAGACAAAATCAATCTAGGCTATTAGAAGTCAGGACAGTGGTTTCCTGTGGAATGTCCTGATGACTTGAACTAGTGAAATCAGCAAACGAGAAAGAATAGATAAATTAGGGTCTAGGAGAGACCAGGCATGAGCTTCAAGTTGTCTCTCCCAGCGGAGTCATATGAACAGCATAGACTTTTTCCGGCAACAATGGGAGACAACATATCACACAGAATTGCCCACAGGGCAGCTCACCTGAGCCACAGTGTGCACCATGTTTATTTCCGGGTCCATCACATAGGCGTGGAGTCCCTGTGTAGCTGAGCTCACTCTGCCTCTTTGACTCCAGAGGTCAAAGTGATAGTGCATGGCTCAAGGTCCCCATGATGAATGGCGTTGTTAGTATGGGATTCTCCAAGGGCTTAGAGGTCAACTAGGAGTGGGTCAGGAGCCAGTCATTTTGGGGCGCCTGGGTGGCTCAGTCATTAAGCGTCTGCTCAGGTCATGATCCCAGGGTCCTGGGATTGAGGCCCACATCGGGCTCCCTGCTCGGCAGGAAGCCTGCTTCTCCCTCTCCCACTCCCCCTGCTTGTGTTCCCTCTCTCACTGTGTCTCTCTCTGTCAGGTAAATAAATCTTAATAAATAAATAAAATCTTAAAAAAAAAAAAAGAGCCAGTCATTTCCTTGGAATGTGCAGGTTCGGACAACCCAGGCCTGCTGAGTTAACCCCTTATTGCATGGATGCCTATGAGTGTATCCATCAGGGATCGATCAGAGAAGCAGATTGCTAAGTGTTCCAAAAACACATACAAGATAAGTAAATAAATGTTTGAGATGAAAGATATTAATTTAGGGTGCCTTGGTGGCTTACTCTGTTAAGTGTCTGCCTTCTGCTCAGGATATGATCCCAGGGTACTAGGATCAAGTCCCAGGTCAAGCTCCCAGCGTAGCAGGGAGTTCGCTTCTCCACCCACCCCGCCCCCCCGGGTTGTGCTCCCTGTCACGCTCTTTCAAATAAATAAAATCTTTTAAAAATGAAAAAAAAAAACACCAAAATTTTTATTTGTTTTTAAGTATCAAAAGGAATATGGAAATAGATATATTTGTAAACATACAATGACACATATGTATGTGTTTGTGTGTGTATGTGCACGTGCATGGGTGGGTAAATGTGCATGTGTGTGTGTGTGTGTGTGTGTGTGTTACATAGAGTTAGCTACCTGCTCCCTCTCCTGCCAGGGAGCCACGCTGATTACCAGCAGATCTAAAAATAGTTTTGAAGCCCTCTGGATGGAAGTTAGTGCTGTGGTTTCCATGACAACACATCCCCCGTTCCATGACAACTGTCCCCCCCACCGCAGTCCCAACCCTTCCACCGGTCTCTGCACTTCCGGTCTGGGGTCACCCTTCCAATCCCCTTCCTTTCTGTTTCAACTTTGGGTTTTTATTTTGTGTATGTGCATTTTATTTATTTTTATTTTTATTTATTTATTTGAGAGAGGGAGAGAGAGAAAGAGAGCGTACACGAGGGAGGGGAAGGAACAGGGGGAGAAGCAGACTCCCCGCTGAGCAGGGAGAGCACTGCGCAGGCTGGATCCCAGGACTCCAGGACCATGACCTGAGCCGAAGACAGACGCTTACCTCACTGAGCCACCCAGGCACCCCAGGACTTATTGTTTTAATTCTAATTTTTCTCATAACATGTACCCCCTTCCATAACCTTTAAGGGTAAAATTCATATTGTAAAATTCATATTGTCATATTGAGAAAAAAGAGGTGCCTCTTATAAAAATATTTAGCTAGAAGAATATATACTGTGTTCTCTATTTAGATCATAATTCTCGTAATTCAAGAACTGTCATTATTAAATATTTAGTTAAATGGACAAAGGTATAAATTATACCAGAATGAACACCTGGGGCCAGTCCCCCCTGCAACCTGCCCCCCAGCTTGTGTGGAAGCATTCCCTATTCACTTCGGTCTTTTTCAGCTGTGCTCTTCTGTGAACCATACCTTAGGATGTGTGCATTTGCTGTTTCCTGACCTTCGTGTGTTCCCTTCTTGTCATTCCAAACTGTCTAGACGTCACTGCCTCTAAGAAGTCTTAATAGACTCCACCAGTTTTCCTCTCACACACACTCACCAAAGTCACTATCATATTCCATTGGTTCATTAGTGTATCGGTTAGCATTTGCTGCATAACAAACAGCCCCCAGAGCTGTTTAAAGATAGTGAATTCCCTAAAATTGTATTCCTCAAGGCAACGTTAGCACCCCAAGGTAGGCACTTTCTCTGTCTTATTCACTATTATACTCTCAGAACCTAGACAGTGTTTGCCACAGAGAGACATTAAATTATTCTTTGGGGGCATGTGGGTGGCTCAGTCAGTTAAGCGTCTGCCTTTGGCTGGGGTCATGATCTCGGGGTCTTCTGTACGAGTCCCGGTCAGGCTCCCTGCTCAGCTGGGAGTCTGCTTTCCCTTCTCCCTCTGTCTTTCCCCACTCCTTGTCCTCTCTCTCGAATAAATAAATAAAACATTTTAAAAAAACAAAGAATAAAAAATAAAAAAGAAGCAGAGGAAAGAGAGAGAAGTTTGCCTCTGTCTGCAGCACCGGGAAAAAGCTAGAACAAAGGAACGCTTATTCACTCATGTAGGTAAGTAGTAAACTCCACGGGAGAAACTCTTGCCCTCCCTCTGCCTCGGGAGGAGGGTTTTCCCAGTGCCAGGGAGTGAGGCCAGTCATTCCAGATGACCCTGAGTCCTGCGGGGGGCCATTCCCCGGGAGAACGTCCAATCTCATCTCTCCCAAAGCCTGGCTCCCCCAGGCACAGGGAATGGGCAGTAGTCACAGCTAACGTAGCCTGCTTTATATTCCCTCACTGTCCCCCCAGCACACATGCATTTTTGCTTGCCTCTGACCTTACCGTAAACATTTATTTTCTAGCCTGGCAAACTTTCCAGGGGATTTCTTGAATTCCCTCTCCCTAACAGTCCAGCTGAAAAAAATCACCCGATGGGAAGAGCCGATGAGAGCCATCTTCTAGGAAAACCCATGTTGGCCTGGCTCCTGGGTGTGCAGGGAGCCAGAGACAGGGAGGCCCTGAGTCAGGGGGGTGAACTCCGGGGTGGGGCTGCGCTCTTATAACTTATCACCACCATCATCATGAGCATATTAATATATTCATAGAGTGTAATATAAAATGGCTGCTTTTATTTTTAAAGCATGGTTCTAACGCCGTGGGTACAGCAGGGAGTGAAACAAAATCCACAGGCTTTAGTGGAGGAGATAATCAGTAAACAAAGAAATGGAACATCCTGGTGGGGGTGAGGGGTGCCATGAAATAAACTATGGTGGCAGAGACAGATGAGAAAGTATATTTTCAAGAGAGCAGTCACAGAAGGCTTCTCTGAGGAGGTGATTTTTTTTTAAAGATTTTATTTATTTGACAGAGATCACAAGTAGGCAGAGAGAGGGGAAGAAGCAGGCTCCCTGCTGAGCAGAGAGCCCGATGATGCAGGGCTCGATCCCAGGACCCTGGGATCATGACCTGAGCCGAAGGCAGAGGTTTTAACCCACTGAGCTACCCAGGCACCCCTGAGGAGGTAACTTTTAAATGGAGACCTGAATGAAGGGAGAGAATGAGCTTTAGAGATAGGTGCAATAAAGGCTTTCCAGGTAGGGGAAATGGCCTGTGCAAAGGTCCTGAGGTCAGAGCTTGTAAGTTGTTTGAGAAGCAGTGAGGAGGCCGTGTGGCTGGTGCAGAATGAGGGAAGGGGAAAGGGTGGGAGAGGTGGCCAGAGAAGGAAGAAGAGATCAGGGTTTTGTTGGGCTCTGGGAGGACTTGGCTTTAACTCAGAGGAACACGGGAGCCACTGTGGTAATCTGGGCAGAAGTGTGATCTGGTCTGTATTTAACCCTTACTGTAGGCACGTTGAATAGAGATTATGAACCCATTCTGCAGATGAGGATACTGAGGCCCAGAGACTACAGTCCAGTTTGTATAGGGAACTAGGATTTGGACCTGCATCTATCTGGCTCCCTGTGCCCCTAACTGGGGACTTGGACCCCAAGCAAAGAGGATGTAAAGCTAAGCCTCTTGACATTGGCTCTGGAACGGTGCAGGGGAGAAAGGAAGGACGGAGATCCCTGGGCAGGCCTGGGCCTGGTACAGACTGACGGCTGCTCTCATCAGAGATGATCCTCTGTTCTACCACCCACCTACCTGAGCTCAAGCCTCAGGGCCAGGCCTGAAATATGTGATTACCTTAGAGTAGTTCTGGAGAAGCTCTAGAATGTACTTTCATGATTTGGCCTGGGTTTTTATATTTACTGTAAGTTTTTGTAGGCTCTCTTAGCTCCCTGGGCTTCTCTCTGCAAAGCATTGGTCACTCTTGACCTGGAACATACCTCCTTGTCCTTCAGATCTCAACTTATTCACCTCCTCCTCCAGGAAGCCCTCCTTGACCCCCAAAGCTAGGTTCAGTGCCCCCTTTAGGCTCCTTTGTTTTACCTCTGCCCACTCTGGGCCATCCTGGTCTTCAGATGGGTGTGTCTCCCCCACTGAATTGTGAATCCTGGGAGGGCAGGGCCAGGGCTATCACTTGGTCACCTCTGTATCCCCAGCCCAGGCCAGACCCAGAGAAAGGGCTAATGGGGATAATTTCATTGGATGGATTTGTCATAAATTCTCCAAAGACATGATGCAAGCCAGGGGGAGGATGGAGGTGACGGTTAAGACAACTTGGGTCAGGCTCAGGGTCGTGTCTGGGCTCTGTGACCTCAGAGGTATGAAACTTTGAGCACATCACCCTGTCTCTGAGCCTAGTTTCTCTGTCCAGAAAGTGGGACATTGGAGATTTTGGAAACAATGCAGATGAACTACGGGACCTGGCATGTGCCAGAATGTGTCAGTTCCTCTCCTTTTTTATTATGCGAGATGGGGAAAAAAATGGCACAAATGTTTTTTTGCAAGCATTTAGTTTTGTCTTTTCCTGATTTGGGGTGGGGGTGCAGAGGGAAGCAGGTATGAATAAACATTTTTATCTGATTATAGAACACCAAACAACAACAACATATACCTTTTATGAAGAGTTGAACAAATCCTGGAAAGAGGGCAATAAAAATCTCCCATAAATCCATGCTGCATGGAGAAATTTGTTGCCACCTTTTTAAGAAAAGATTTTAAATTTATTTATTTGAGAGAGCGAGAGAGAGCGCAAGCAGGGGGAGCAGCAGAGGGAGAGAGAGAAGCAGTCTCCACTCTGAGCAGGGAGCCCGATGCGGGACTCGATCCCAGGACCCGGTTGCCACATTTTTTAAAAGGTAAAATCATGACTCTCGTACCACTATCAAATGGATGCATGTCAAGCATTTTAGTTATAATAACTCCATAAGTAGTACAACCAGGTCAAAGGACAAATCCCAAGGGCCACCAGAGAGGTAGGCATTCATTGGGGAATTTCCTGAGGATGTTGAGAAAATTGGCTTTTCCCCCAGGGGAAGAGGGACATCAACCGAACCTCCCTCCTGCATACAAAATTCGCTTGCACGTCTGCCAACAAGGACCATTTGCATCACTTTGTTATTTGCAATTTATAGAAGCATAAAGAACTCCAGAGACGCAGAGACCCCAGAAGATCAGAGCGCCTGGAAAGGTGTGCTGGGCTAAGAGTCATTCCCCAGCAAAGACCCTGCTTTGGGAAACAAAGGCAGAAGAAAAATTGTTAAATTTCCTTACTACCTACAGCCCATTGACAAGTCCTTGAAATAGGCAGAGTGACATTCCTCTAGGAACGGGCTCGGTGTTAATACATTGCTAAGGGGAAAAGTATTAACCCCCCCCCCAATCCTGTAAGTCTATTTAAATGTATAAAAATTCCTTTGGCAACTTCCTTTATCTCTAAGCCCCCCAAGTATACAGCCCACCGATATACATCTGAAGGGTTTCATGACTAAGGTTTTATTACATGGTAGTAAATGACCTTTTCCCAATAATAGCTAGCCCCCTCAAGGTCCTGGAAACCTTTGCTTCCCAAATTCCCTAGAGACCTACGCTATTCCCTAACCCCCTCCCAACTTGAAAGTACCACTCCTCATGTCCCCAGTACAGCTCTTTCTGCCCCCGGGTCCTGTCCCCATGCTTTAATAAAGCTACCTTTTTGCACCAAAGATGTCTCTAGAATTCTTTCTTGGCCATTGGCTTTGGACCCTAATGTTCTTTCCTACACCAGACCCCATGTGTCTTCTTGGTATATTTCAAGTTTTCCCTATGGAAACAACAGAAGACAAAATCTAAATTCATCTCACATGGTCATCTGTTTTAGGAAGTTTTATTATGTGTACATAGCAGGGGGGAGGGTCCTAGGTCACAGTAAAATGTATTTCTTATCATGGACCACACAGCCAATAGCGTGTGACAGCCTCTGCCAGATTCATCAGCTATGGACGGATCTGGAAGTTTCTCCAGTTCTTTGCCATTTCAAAGGAAGAGTGGACATTTGCGGGTGGGGGGCGAGTGGAGGTGGGGGGTGTGCCCTTAGATTTCAACATGCCTCAGTTTCAGAGGGGACTCCTCAACTTGTTTGAAATGGTGATGTTTAAAAACAAAACAAAAACCAGAGCATCTGGTTTGCCCATTTTCACTGCAGCGACCAGGAATCTAAGACCTCAGCCTCCTGCTTCAGTACCATGGACCTGGCAACCCTCTGTTCCTCCCCGGGGGGGGGGGGCTCTTTTGAGCTCCCTCTCTCCCCCTCTCTGGAAATAACTACAAAACCTTGGGATTTTTCAGAGGGAGAGAGAAGTGTTCATCCTCCGGCCCCGGGCTCAGGTTTCACACCAGCTGCAGGCACTGAATGAAATCTCCTCCAGGCAGTCGGCCAGCTGCCTCCACTCTGCAGAGAGGGGGACCAGCTTCCAAGTGAGGAAACGGAGCCAGGAACCCGAGGGGGCCCCGTGGGCTTTCTCTTTGCTTAATTTCTTTTTTTCCTTAAAAAAAACAAAACAAAAACAAAAACAAAAAAACAAAAACCCAGCCACACGGCAAAACAATCCATAGAGGAAGATGGATTTTTAAAATATTTTTAAAAAACAGTCAGAGTACAGCAGCAAAATAAATGTTATACCGATTTTCTAGAATGTTCCACAGATGAAAAAAATCTGAACCCAGTGGTACAAATGTGCCTTTTTAAAAAGACTCATAAATGAAATGCACACACACACACAAACGGTCAGGTGAAGCTTCTCTCATGCGTGTGTTCTGGAGGCTGATTATGTATCCTCCTGGCGGCTGGAAAACATCACGTGGGCAGAAAAGCCTTGGCTGGTGACTAATCCTGCTTTTTGTCCAAAGCGCTTAAACCAAGGGGAAAAAAAAAAGAATGAACAGTGTTATTTTTTTAAAGGAAGATGTATGTTATAGTCTTTAAATTCTAAATGTATAATTTATTTCGAAAAACGTTGTAACTATCTACTGGAAGATGGTAGCATGTCAGAAAAACGCCTCGTAAGCCAAATTGCAGAAACATAATGAAGAGAAGGTCGCTCTGGCAGGTGTTAAGGAGGGAGATTCTCGTGGGGGGCCTGGAAGATCTATGGAGGGAACAAAAATCGCGTATTTTTAAGTCCTAAATGTAAGGAAATGGGAAATGCAGGACATCAGGACAGGATCCCTCCTAATGTGTCTATGGGCCAGATTTTATTCCAACTGAAATAAGGTTTACGCAGGAATCAGGCTGACCCTGGAGCCACCCACTCACATACTGGGAAGCTTTCCTAGCTTAGAAGCTGAAGGGAAAAAATGAGTCATTTGTACATCCACCCATCTTTCTTTCTTTCTTCCTTCCTTCTTTCTTTCTTTCTTCCTGGCTAGAGCTAGCATTTCTATTAAAGTTCTTCGCGTCCATTCCACCCTCCTTGGCCCACTTGTTTTCGTTTCTTCCCCCCAGTGCCGTTGAGATGAGACATTCTTCGTCTGTCTATAAAAGTAATTATGATCCAGGGATCTGGGTGACTCATCGGTTGTCTGATTTCAGCTCAGGCCATGAATCTGGGGCCCTGGGATCGAGTCCCATATCAGGCTCTCTGCTCGGCAGGGAGCTTGCTTCTCTCTCTGCCTCTGCCTGCCACTCTGCCTGCCTGTGCTCTCTCTCTCTTTCTCTCTGACAAATAAATAAATAAAATCTTAAAATAAATAGATAAATAAGCCATTAGCAGTCCTCCTATGGCATATAACCATCAATAGTAACAACAGGGCCCAGGGGTGACATATATCACGCAAAGAAGCTTGGAGTGGGAATCAAGACTCCTGGGTTAGGATGCCCGGGGGGCTCAGTGGGTTGAGCCTCTGCCTTCAGCTCAGGTCATGATCTCAGGGTCCTGGGATGGAGCCCTGCATTGAGCTCTCTGCTCAGCAGGGAGCCTGCCTCCCCTCCCTGCTCTCCCTACTTGTGATCTCTCCCTCTGTCAAATAAATTTTTAAAAATCTTAAAAAAAAAAAAAAAAGTTCCTGGGTTCAGGGTGCCTGACTGGCTCAGTCAGTAACTGACTCTTGATAGTTGTGAGTTCGAGCCCCACCTTCTGCTGGGATGTCTTGCCTGATGGGGCCACACACATCAAGAGATTAGCAGAAGGTCTGTTACTAGGGGCGCCCTGTCTGGCTCAGATGGTGGGGTGTGGGACTCTTATTCTTGGGGTTGTGAGTTTGAGCCCCATGTTGGGTGTAAAGATTACTTTAAAATAAAATCTTTGGGAAAAAAAAAAAAGTTTGTTACTCACATGCCAGGACTTTTCTGGGGAGATCAGAGGAGACATCCTAAGCCAGTCTCCCAGGTGGGTTGAACAAAATCAGAGGGAGGGCGTTGGGTCCTTATGGTGGCTAGGGGCTGGGGCTGCAGGTTTGCAAGACTCGACCTTCGACCTTCGTACCAGCGCCAAGGGAGGGAGCCTCTTCTATCAGCCTTCCCAGATGTGGAGCGTGGGGCCTGACAATCTAAAAGCTGGGTGGCTCAATCAGTACGGGTCAGAGTCTTGGTCTCGGCTTAGGTCTTGATCTCAGGGTCACCAGTTCAAGCCCGGCTTAGGGCCCCTCGCTGGGCTCAGAGCCTACTTTAAAAAAAAAAAAAAAAAAAAAAAAAAAAGGCTGTCAAGCCTCAGAAACAGATTCAATCTCTTCTTGCAGGCCTTTTACTCTGGGGAACGCTATTTATGCACGATTATAAAATGTAAGTGGCCCAAGGATTGGGCCGCTGCACTTACACAGCCCCCGCTGTGTGCTTGGTACCTTCCTAAATCCTTTGGCCTTAAGCGCTTATTGAAACCTCAATGAGGCCCTGCGAGGGAGGGGCTAGTTCCGGCACCGCCCCCCGTCCCCCCCTCCCCCAGTGGAAACCGACGCCCACGGAGCTGAGTGACATGCCTAAGGTCACAGTCAGTAAGTCCCCCCCTCCCCCCAGGAGAGATTAGAACTTGAACTCAGTTCGGACCTCTGGAGATTAGACTCCTGCCCACAGTGCTGTTTTCTCTCTTTAAGGAAACCCAATGAAAACCATCTGTTGTTTATTCACATGTGCATTCCTTCTTTTCTTTCTTTTTTTTTTTTAAAGATTTTGTATTTATTTATTTGACAGAAATTACAAGTGTGCAGAGAGAGGAGGAAGAAGGCTCCCTGCTGAGCAGAGAGTCAGATGTGGGGCTCAATCCCAGGACCCTGAGACCATGACCTGAGCCGAAGGCAGAGGCCTAACCCTCTGAGCCACCCAGGCGCCCCTGCAATTTTCTTTTTAAAAAGCGTTTCTACTCAATTTCTTTATACGCACAAAAGACTTGATGTGAGCGGACGAACATTATCACGGGCCGGTGATCTTTTACCGTCTTTGTGGTCTCGACCCACAAACCCCTTCTCCCTACACAACCAGGTTAACCCCCCACACCTTGTACTGAGCCTGTGCCCGGGCACAGCTGTTAGAAGCCCCTTACATGTACTCTGCAAGGCAGATCTTATTACCTCCATTTTACAGATGAGGACACTGAGGCCCGGAGAGGTCACAGAGCCGAGTCACGTAGCCAGTATTTGGCTGTGCTCCTGCCCCTACCTCTTTTTAAGATTTATTTATTTATTTATTTATTTGACACAGAGAGAGAGATCACAAGTAGGCAGAGTGGCAGGCAGAGAGAGGGGTAAGCAGGCTCCCCGCTGAGCAGAGAGTCAGATGTGGGGCTCAATCCCAGGACCCTGGGATCATGACCTGAGCCGAAGGCAGAGGCTTAACCCACTGAGCCACCCAGGCGCCCCTGCCCCTACCTCTTGAGCCCTGACTCAGCTTTCACATTCCTCTTTGTTCAGCAAAGCCTGCTGTGGACACATACACAGATATAAAGGTTATTTGGGGGTATTTAAAAAATTTTTTCTTTATTAAGTAAACTCTACCCCCCAACACGGGGCTCAAACTCAGACCCCAATGTCAAGAGTTGCATGCTCCTATGACTGAGTCAGCCAGGTGCCCCGGGGTATCCTTATTCTTTGACCAACAAAGGAGATCCTAATACAACTTTTTCAGCCTTTCACTGCATTTACTAAAAATGACCCCTTAGAAACTATGCAGGCTGCGTGGAACCCACAGACGGCTACCCCCTCCAATCAGTGGGCATTTCCAGGCAGACTTTCTGTCTCAGAAGTAAGCCATCCGGATGCTCAAGACCCAAGGCCTGGGCCACCCTGTGATGCACCAGAAATCCTTCCTCTTTCCCGAGCCCCCTGAGTGTGACTGTGGTGATCGCATCACCTGACGGGCTGTGTGTATCAGAGCCTTCATCTGTTAAATGTAGCTGATCGAAACATACCACCATTTACATACCACCGTTTCCGGGCGAGCTTGACATGTGTTGACACATCTTCATTTTGTTAATGAACTAGGCACCATTTTTAAAAAGCGAAGTGATCCTGACTTTTCTGGTGGGTATAAGAGGGAGCCTGGAGAGTTACCTGAGCCTTTCGATCCAGGGTTTTTCTGGGAGTTGGTCCCCCAGGCACGGAGCACCCAGGTCGCCTTCATCCCCTCCAGAGGTCAGGCTGGTGGAGGAAGGCTGGTGGCAGAAACAGGTGGCCAGCATAAATCATGTTTTTGGAGTAGACGCCCTGGCCAGCCGGAGTCCCCAGGTAAGCAAAGACACCATTAGAGGGACATTCCAAGAGCTTAACGGTTCCCTCCCAGGAGGCTGGTCTGGTTCTTTGGCTTTTTTTTTTTTTTTTTTTTTTTTTTTTTTGGAATGTGCAGGGCCCTGAGCCCACTAGGTTAACCCTCTGTGCACTGGGGACATCTCTGGAGTTGTCCACAGAGGCTCCAGGATGGGGTGGCGGCGTGAGGGCACGCCACCTGCCATTGCCTAAGGAGACCTCACCTGCTTGGGAATCTGCAGGGTGGGAGATTGTGGGAGAAGCAGAGATGGTGGGAGACACCACCGGAGAAGATTTCAGAAAGCAGGGAGGGGGACCGCTGCCCCTGCCTGCCCCCAGGGACTCAGCAAAGAGCACACATTATGGCATTTCCCAGTAAACCCTGCTCAAAGCCAACTGAGTGTGTCTTCCTGTCCTTTGATCACAGGAGCCCAGCCTTGCTACTCTGAAACTCTTCTCCCTGAGGAGGAAGCTGTTCTTTCTCTCCCTTCACTCCCCCACCCCTCAACCACGCAGAGAGTAGCAACACACACACAATCACAACCACACACATACATTCACAGGGCTCTAAGACTTCAAAGTTGTTTTCTACTGAGTCTCAGTCTGTGCCTCCCTTGAGTGGACACAACCTTTTCCGCCCTTCTATCCCCAGAGTGCCCAGCCTGAGCATCCGTCCAGCGAGTCCCCTTGGTAATGTAAGATGATGCCAGGGCTTTCAATACTGTTTTAACCCAAGGTGGGGTTAACCCTGAAGGGCTCAGTCCCACAAATGCAGCTGGTTGGCTTCTCCAGGGTTGTGATTTCAAATGTGCCAGGATTTTCAGGGAGGAAGCCCCAGGAAATGGAAATCATCCTTTATCTGGAACAGTCCAGCTGCCCATCACCATCACCAAGGAGAAAAACAGTAAACACAGATTGGGAGGGGAGGGATGCCGCCCCATGACAGGTGGGGACCCCAACTCAGGCTCCATGGTGATGAAAAACAAAAACAAAACCTGAAAACAAAAAAAAACCAAAAACTGAAAAACAAAACCACGAAGGGGACAGGCTGAGGAAGGATTGGATTACCCCCAGGCACCGCCCCTTACAAGCTGTGTGTCTTTCAGCTGCTTACTTAGCCTCTCTGTGCCTGCAATTTCTCATCTCAAGGGTGGATCACTATAGAGCTTTCCTCCCAAGACTGCGGAGAGGATGGAAGAAGACCTAATGTGTTGGAGATAAATCAGCCCACACAGACCTCATCTCTCCTCGTCCTACTCCCATTGTCCGTCAGAGGACATCGCTGACCAGAACTTCACAGGACATCTCAGCCCTGATGGGGGCCCGCGGGACAGGGGTTGCCAATCCTGGCTGGTGTGTGGAACGACCCAGGAGCTTTCCAACACCCCTGCCCAGCCCGCAGGCTCAGAGATTCTCATGCAAGTGCTGCAGGGGTGACTGGGGCTCCCAGAGCCAGGAGGCTTGCAGAGTGATTCCGACGAGGCCCCCGGGACTTACAAGCGCTACCCCAGGGCTCCAGGAGATACTCAGACCCCGCAGCAGACCTCTCTCAAGCTGGTCGTGCAGAGGAACCCATTGCAAGGCCTTCTAAAACGCAGACTGCTGGCTCCTAACGCCCAGTGACTCCCTAGCTGTGGGGTGGGCTCAAGAACATGCATTTCTATCAAGCTGATTCCAGGACCCCACACGAAGGACCGCTGCCCTAAGAAACGTCCGCTTTCCACAGCCTGACATTCAGAGGTGGAGCTTTGGGCCCGCAGCATCCTGCGCCCAGGGCTGGAACCTCGCCGACGCGCCTTTCACGAGCGGTCCTGGAGCGCCCCCTGGTGGGAACCTCGGCGGCCGCAGTTAGTGCGGGCTTTCTCCTCTCCCTTCGCAGGAGTCCCTAAATTAGACCGGGCCGAGGGGACGGGACGGGACAGGTTGGGCCTGGGACTGCGGGGCGAACTTGGTTAGAGGATGGGACGGTTAAGCGCTTATGCGAGGGAGCCCCGCAGGAGGACAAAGCCAAGTTCGAGGTCCCTTTCCCTCCTCCCTGAGCCTCACTTTCCTCATCCGGAAAATGGGAGTGAAAACCTGCCGTCCTCCTATTCCCCCAACCCTATTCGATGCACAGAATCAAATAAAGACACCCACAACCCAAACGCAATCTCGTCACTCCACAGACCCCACAGGGCCGCAAAGAGCATGGGAGGTGGCACTCGTTAATGTCCCCTAGGATCACGGGCCTGAGCCGTTCCGCGGACTCAGTGCGGCCATCCCGCTGCCCCAGCCCTCCCTTCTTGGGGTCTCCGCTCAAAGGTCACCTCTTCGTGGGGGCGTCCTCGAGCCCCCAGAAATGGGCGATGCTGGCAAACCCTGTCCCGCGGATGGTTCGCCCCACAGCCTCCCCGGGTCGCTCCACCGCGCGCCCTGCCCCAGAAGCGTCTCCGCAGTGCCTCTGCCCCACAGCGCCCCGCGAGAGTCCGCGTGGGTGGGTGTCCCTCTGGCCGCCGCGCCAGCGCCGAGCGCCGGGCCTGGCTCCGTGTCCCTGCGTCCCGGCCGGTCCGTCCCGCCTCTGCCCGGGCGCTGCCTCCTGCCGCCTCCGGTGCCGCGGGCTCTCGGCTCTGTGTCTTCGGGGCTGTGGCGCCCGCGGGGCTCCGGGGGACCAGACTGCGGCCCCGGGGCCTGCGCGGGGCTCGGCGGGGCCTTCCTCCCTCCAGGCCGGCGTAGCCTTCCAGCACCTTCCCGGTTCTCCCGGCGCGCGTGGTTCATTCGGTCGGTCGGTCGGTCGTGGGGCAGCTAGAGTCTGGGCCGCCACCGTGCGCGCACACCGTGCTGGCGCGGGGGACGCGGCGGGGGACAGGGAGACCCCAGCTCGGGTCCCGGGGGCGGCCCTGCCCCGCCGCGCGGCACCCGAGCTCTTCCGCGGCTCCTCGCCCCACGGTCACCCACCCCATGGGCCCTCGCTGCGCTGTGGCGGTCCCGTCGGACAGCGGGAGGCGGGGGACGCTCTCCCGAAGCTGTTCGGCCTGTGGTGTAGGCGGCGGGGATGCGGGCTGGGGGCTCCCGGGTCCCTGCACGGGGACTGCTGCTGCTTGGTGGAAGCTCTGGGGCGCAGCGCCCCGGGCTCTGGCGACAGCACTTCCCGGGGCGGGAGCAACTTGCGCACTCCTCATCCTGGGGCAATCTGACCCTCCCTTCTGCCCTTCGACCTGCAATACCCGTGTCATCAGCGGGTTATCTGCAAACAAATTAGTGTCGCAGGTGACAATCCATCAGAGCTTGAAAAAGTAGGGGTGTGAGGGAAGGTTCACATTTAAATAGGGTGGTCAGGGAAACCCTCCCCAGGGAGTGGGACAGTTGAACAAAGACTGGGATGAAGTGAAGAGTGGGGCTATGCAAATATCCTGGGGAAAGCACTCCAAGCCAGGGGAAACAGCAAGTGCAAAGGCCCTGAGGCAGGAATGGGCTCCAAGTGTTCCCTGAAAGGCAAGGAGATCTGGGCATCTGAAGGCATGGGAGAGTGTTGGGCGATGAGGCAGAGAAAACAGCGACAGAGGAACCACAGCAGTGCTGTCTCAGAGAACTTCCTGTGATGGTGGCGATGTCATATACTTGTACTGGAATGGTAGCCAACGGGCCCATGCAGCGTTGGAACACCTATAAGGTGACTGATATGGCTGGGAAAATGAATGTTCAATCTTACATTTAATCAATTCAATCAATTAAATTTAATTTTAAATTGTCCCAATTGCCCAGTGGTATTGAACAGAGCATGTCTAACCATTACGAAGACTTCTGATTTGACCTTTAGAGACCTAGGAAAACGTTAGAGAGTTTGAGGAAGAGAGTGATTGCCTGGGAATTGACTTCCTGGTGAAACCGAGTCATAAGGCCAGCCTAAACCCAAGGAGAGGGGAAACAGACTCCACCTCTTAAGGGGCTCTATGGGCAGGGGAGGGAGTGGAGTGGTCGTTTGGCGACCTCTCCGCAGTGCGCCCTCTGGTGGCGGCTGGCTCCACTGTCCGGCTCCAGCAGGGGACACACAACTGTCTCCGCCTTCTGGACTCCAGCATGAGCACCTGACCTGGAGATGGCAGCAAGCATGTTTACCATTTTTAAGGCCAGGAAGGTGTAAATGGGGCCTGCAGGGCCTCGTCCCCAGATTCAGCCTGTGGATCCTTCTGGAGCTGTGGATTCGGACTCAGTAGGATTATTAAGGCGGTAGCCCCAGGAAACCAGGATTTCAACTCCAAACCAGCGTTTATCTGCACCAGCCCAGCAGCCCCTGGCTGTCATCAAAGAGAGTGTCGACAACACAGACGGAGGGGGAGAGCGCCTGCCTGGGCTTGGGGGAGGGAAATAGATGAGGGTATTTTAGACCCCCCATTCTTATGTGGGGGGGAGGCGGGCAGGGCGAGATGCAGCGTAGCTACAGGTATCTGGAGTGGAGCTGCCTGGGCTCACTCCCACTCTCTGCCCATCCCGCTTATGACCCCGGCTGGTTACTGACCTCTCGGGGTCTCCATGCACTCACCCCAAGACGGGATCACGTTCTCTTAGGGCGCTCAGGAAGATGAGAGAGTGTGGAGTGCTCAGGTTTAGAGCAGGGACCCAGGCTGCGCTGGACTCCCCACCAGCCCCCAGCAGCGAGGCTCATCCGCAGGGTGGCGCTCAGGACTCCTCCTGGTGACTCAGGGTCCTCCTGATCTGCCCCAGCTCACCTCAAGTAGCTCCCCCCTCCACCCTGCTTTTCCCCTTCCCCGCCAGAGTTTTGGGGGACCACAAGGGCAAAACATCCCGGATTCTGGAGTCACACAAATGTAGTTTGAGTCAGAGTGGACCGCCTGCCTTCAGCTTTCTGTGCTGTGTGACCCTAGGCAAGTCATCTACCTTCTCTGAGTCTGTTTCCTCTTGTGCAGAATGTAAACAATAAGAGCCCAGAGTTGTGCTAAAACAAACCGAGTGACATCGCTAAAACACGGCAGGAACCCAAGTGTTCCTCCACCAATGTCTGGATAAGCAAACTGTGGATGGAATATTATTCAGCCTCAACAAGAAGTTAATTCTGCAGCATGCTAGAAGGGGATGAACCTTGAGGACTTTATGTTAAGTGCAATCAGCCAGTCACAAAAAGACAAATGCTTCCGAATGGTTCCCGTTCTGGGGGGTCCTTAGAGTAGTCAAAAATCATAAAGACAAGAAGGTCTAGTGGTGGTTGGCTGGGGATGGGGGTGGGGGAGGACAGGGAGAATGCGGAGTTATTGTTTAATAGGTATAGTCTCAGATTTACAAATGGAGAGTTCTGGAGATGGATGGTGGTGATGGTCGCACAACACGGCGGGTGGGTTTAAGAGCGAGCTGTACAATTAAAAATGGCTCGGAAGGCAAATTTTGTGTTACGTGTATTGCAACTAAAACAATTAGAACACATTTAAAAAACAACTGGAGCACTTCAAACAGTGCTTGGAATACAGGAAGAACTATAGAAGAAATAGTGTTGTTTTTGTAATTAGTGTTCAATCCCAACCCCCGCCCCTCTCCCGCCCCTTTTAGAGCTGAACGGATCCCGACTGTTTAAGCCTCCGGGTCGGCGCGTCCTCGGCCGCGGTCCTGGAGCGCCCCCTGGTGGGAGATTCTGGGGACTACAACAAGCGTCCGGGATCTCGCAAACCGGTGGGTGGGTGGCGGCGGGAAGGGGTCGCCTTGGATCCCCCGAACCCTCATTCCTCCCTCCGGCCGTTCTAAAATCTGGCTGCACACTCGAGTCTCCCGGATCCCCTTGCCTTGCCTGGACGGGCAGAAGGGCTGGGACAAGGTCAGCTCAGGGGGTGGGGGAAGGGGTGGGGGGAGGGACGGGGGCGGGCGGGAGGGGGCTGGTGCGGGGACACCAGGACCTCAGTCCTGAGGATTCGGTCTACACCCCCACGCAGGACTGGAGGCGGTAATAAGAGGGGCCCTGAGGTCAGACCCGCGTTAGAGCTCTTCTTCCGCGCCTCTCTCAGCCTCAGTTTTGTCGTCCGGAAAATGGGGATGGAAACCTGCCTTTGTCCTGTTCTCCAGGGTCAGCCCCGGAAAGGCGCCGGGCCTGGCTTCCACCAGTTGGTGAGAAAGAGGGGGAAAACCTGCGGGAGCTGAGCTAGGAAGGAGGGTTTAGATAAATCTAAGCACGGATTTCGTGAAAGAGCCCCTGTGGGCTGCGATCATCTCTCACCCACTCTTCGGCTTTGTGGTTTCCTGTCCTCTCATGGGGTGTACTTTTATGTTTGTTTCTATTTGTTTGGTATTTATTTGTTTTAGGCCACATAAGAAGTCAGGGACCTTGTACTTGGGAGTCGCCAGCCTGCGGGGATTACGCTGAGGGTGACGCCCACACTTTGGGAATCTGCTCAGGGCGTCAGCTCCGGGCGATGTTCCGCGCAAAGACACCGGGAGGTTTCGTGGGGCGCCTGGGTCGCTCAGGCCTTGAGCGTCTGCCTTCGGCTCAGGTCATGATCCCAGGATCCCTGGGAATCCCTGCTCAGCTGGAAGCCTCCTTCTCCCTCTCCCACTCCCCCTGCTTGTGTTCCCTCTCTTGCTGTATCTCTCTGTCAAATAAATAAAAATCTTAAAAAAATAAAAATAAAAAGATGCCAGGAGGTTTTGTAGCTTCAGGATATGGCATAGGCTCGTGTCAGCCTGTGTCACAATCACACTATTGCACACTAACACGCTCACACACACAGACTCACTGCAACCCACACACTCATACACACTCGGGCACAAACCCCACATTCTAACACGCACGAACTCACACGTACTCCCAGCCCACTCAGATATACATACACAGGGACGCACACACCTTTGAGCATCACACGCACCACACCTGGGGAGTGGGGTGGGGCATCTGACTGGAGACCACCCCAGCCTCTCTTCGGCTGGGACTGCGCTGGGACCCTCCCTCTCTGTGGAGCCCTGGGCTTCCCTCTGCTATCTGCCCCACCCCCAGGACCCACTCGTCCTGTTCAGGAGCCTCATTCCTGGCCCCACTCCCCAGTGTCACCTCATCCGAACAGCATAAATCAGACACTGCTCCTCCCCAGCTCAGAACCTGCCATGACTCCTCAGTGCCCTCAGAACAGAGCCCAGCTCCTCATCATGGCCTCAGAGGTCTGAAAAGATCTGGCCTGTAGTCCTCCCTGGTCTCATTCCAGCTTAAAGTGCCTGCACCCCCTCCCCCCGAGGGGCCCCCCTCTGGGCTGTCACTAATGTCTCAGGTTCTGAACTGTGAGCCGCAGGAGGCCGGGTCCAGGATTGTCATGGGCACTGATGGATCCCTGCACCATCCAGCATGTAGAGGGGTTCAAGGAAGTGCGTTGAATGAAAAAATGGATTCATTCTCCATTTGGACTTTGGTTGCATATTCCTTTCCCTTGTGGTTCTCTGTGCCCACCAGAGGGCGCTCTGACCCAACAAATACCTAATTCAGCGCGTCCATCTAGGGCATCCAGAAAGGAGTAACAACTTCATCAGCCTTTATCAATTTCAGCCCTGCTGCCTGCCAGCCCCCTGCTAAGTGCTCCACACACCTGATCTCTACAACTACAACAACAACAACAACAACTACTACTACTACTACTATTACTACTACTACTACTACTACTACTACTACTACTACTACGTGCTCCACACACCTCATCTCTACATCAACAACCTAATCAAGGTAGCGGAGGAAAGCAAGGCCCAGAACGATTGTTTAGTTTTCCTAAGTCTACAGATGGGCTCCCACTCCTGGCCTCTGTGACTTCACCCTCCTTGCTCTGTTGTTTGCCAAGGTTCCCCAAAGTAAAAATGGTGACAAGGTGCTGGTCCCCTTAATGAGAATTGGGGGCCAATGCTGGGAAACAGGGCCTCCAGCCAGGCATCCCTCCCCCTCCCCCCAGCCCCCAACAGGGCCTGTGAGCCACCACCGGGCACGTTTCTAGCCTTAGCTGCTGATTAACACTACAGCTGGGAGGAGGACATGGAAGTCCTTCCCTGCAGAAGTAGCTAATGGGTGAGGGTCTGAGGGGAGAACGGAGCCGATTTTAGGAGGAGGAAAGGCAATTCTTTGTAGGTCTACATCAAAGGTTTAAGGGAGCCCAGGGAACCTTGACTTCTCTGAAGTTTATTTATTTATTTATTTATTTATTTTAATTTTTTAAAAAAGATTTTATTTACTTATTTGACAGAGAGAAAGATCACAAGTAGGCAGAGATGCAGGCAGAGAGAGGGGGAAAGCAGGCTCCCTGCTGAGCAGAGAGCCCGATGATGATGATGATGATGATGATGATGATGCATGGCTCGATCCCAGATCCTGAGATCATGACCTGAACCAAAGGCAGAGGCTCAACCCACTGAGCCATCCAGGCGCCCCTTTTTTTTTACTTTTTAAAGATTGTATTTATTTATCTGACAGACAGAGATCACAAGTAGGCAGAGAGGCAGGCAGAGAGAGAGGGGGAAGCAGGCTCCTTGCCGAGCAGAGAGGCCAATGCGGGGCTCGGTCCTAGGACCCTGGGATCATGACCTGAGCCAAAGGCAGAGGCTTTAACCCGCTGAGCCACCCAGGCACCCCCAGAGATTTGTTTTTTTTAAAAATCTGAAAAACCCCTCAAAACCCAAAAACCTGAAGGATGCAGAGTGAAGAAAAAGGAAGTAACAGCAAACCGTGCAGCTATTAAAAAGAAGAATCTAGGTCCCTTATGGGCCATCCTGGAAAAAGTGTCCAGATAATATGAGTTAGTGGAGAAAAAAGTCATTGGTAGAAATATGAGTGTCCAGTGACTCCGTTTTGGCTCATTAAATAAATAATTTTCTAAACCTGACATTTATTGCCTGACAACGACATGCCAGGAATGGTCTAAGACGTTTACATGAACTTTTGTCATGAATTTCTATAACTTTTATAGTTCCCCGTCTTACAGGCAAAGAAGTTGCATGAAGCCCGAGAGGGGCAAAGCATGGTTGCAGACCCAGGTGGAGCCCCACGTGAGCTTGATCACAGGACCCCAAAATCACCACCTGAGCTGAAATCAGACACTTAACTGACTGAGCCACCCAGGTGCCCCTTCATTCTCAAATAAGCATAATTATTTACTAATGGGATATGTGTACCTGTTGGGCACTGCACAACTTCTCAAACCTTGTGATCAAATTGAGCACCATCGCCCTCATTCTGTTTCGTATGTATTTTTGCGTGGGGTTTAATTTTTATTGTCTGTCATCCGCAAAATTGCAAATTCACGAAGCTATGACGTCATCAAAGGCCAGCTTCAAAGGGGGATGGCTGCGAGCTAACTGAGCTGGTAGTTCACAGAGCGTCGGCAGATGTCGCTGTGTTTCGATATAAAATTTAAAATCCCTCATGGCTTGGGAAACCGGGCTCTGGTGTTTTTTGACATATGAACAGGTAGGTGACTGTCGGAGCAGATTTTTATTTGAAAAGCACAGATGGTTGACGAAAAGCTGAGTAAATATATATAGGAAACGAAATCAATGTCTGATTCACATTCACATTCACAAATGTCTAATTTTGTGCTATGCACAAAAGTGAGGTCTAGAGCTCTATGCAAAAAAACCCACAAAAACCACACACACACACACACACACACACAACCCATCCAGCTCAGACGAGGGTGTAGGGAGCTATCCTGATTATCCTGATGAACTTGGGGGTTTGGGCTAAGCACAGAGTACATCTTAAACAAGACTTCAAAAATATAAACCAGCAGGCAAAATCCAGGTGAATCTGATTATATAAAAATTAAGGGTTTCTAAGAGAGCAGCTTTTAAGTTTTCACTACACACGATAAAATAAATGGCAACCATGTGAAGTGACAGGTGCGTTAACGAACCTGATTGGGGTAATGGCTTCACAGTATATACACATATCAGATCATCCCACGCTAAGCCTCAAACTTGCACAATGTTGTCAGTTGCAGATCAAAAGCTGGAAAGAGGTGTTGTTGTTTTTTTTAAGGATTTTGTTTATTTGAGAGAGAAAGAGCATGAGCAGGGGGAGAAGGAGAAGCAGACTCCTCCCAGAGCAAGGAGTCCAACGTAGCACTTGATCCCAGGTCCCTGAGATCATGACCTGAGCCGAAGGCAGATGCCCAACCGACGGAGCCACCCAGGTGCCCCAAGCTGGAAAGGATTTTTAAAGGGTTTCTGTTAACACATCATCATAGACAAAGTAAAGACACAGAGAGTGGAAGAGGAGCACTGCAAATTGCCACATGTTGGGAACACATAATGAGAAATGTACATAGTATTCATGCAAATCAGGGAGAAAAAGAAGGCAAATACAAGAGAAAAATGGGCGAGAACCCGAACAGGCAGTGTGGAAGTGAGAGCAGCTCAAAGGCTCATCTGCACAAGATTAGATGCTCAAAAATAATTGAAATTAGAGATATACGAAAGCAAGTAACAAGCTACTGATTTACACCTGTGAGGCTGGAGAAATGAGAAAGCTGGATAATGCTATAAAGATACCCAATTTTCCAGATGAGAAATCTGGGGCTTGGTGGGGAGGTCGTGGGGCACCTTGCCAAGTCCCACAAGCTGGGAAGTAGAAGGACAGGAAGTCATTGGTCTCTCATACCTCAAACCCCAAACTCTCTCTTTTTTTTTTTAAGATTTTATTTATTTATTTGACAGAGAGAGAGAGGGAACAAGCAGGGGGAGCGGGAGAGGGAGAAGCAGGCTTCCCGCTGAGTAGGGAGCCCAATGCAGGGCTCAATCCCAGGACCCCAGGATCATGACCTGAGCCAAAGGCAGACGCTTAACGACTGATCCACCCAGGTGCCCAAAACCCCAAACTTTAACCACTATGTCAGTCAGCCTTCAGCATCACCATCCCTCCCATTCATTCATTTGCTCAGTGATTCATTCATTCTTCTATCAGTTTGTCCATCCATCCATCCAAGAGAGCACCCACCACTGAAGATAGGCCTGGTTCGAGCTGACAATGTTAATCAAACAAAGAGCTGTTTAATTACACCCGTCAACTCCATGGACTGTTCCATGACCATTAAAAATCACAGGCCGGGTCCCAAAGCACTGATCTGTCAAATGGGGATAAATGAGTTATGGGGGAAGAGATCTAGTGCAGGCACTCATATCAATCAACGGCAGCCAACCTTCTTAGCCAATGACCTGTCAAGTTATTTAGAAAATGTATGCATTTTCTCCCCCCATTAAAAAAAAATCTTTCAACTCATATGATGAAAATATTTAGATGTGATGGGGAAGATGGTTTTATTTATTACTGAGCCCAATGTGGGGCTCAGTCCTACAACACTGAAACCATGACCTGAGCTAACACCAGGAGTTGGATGCCTAACCAATTGAGCCACCCAGGCACCCTGGAAGATAGGTTTTCTTTTTTTTTCTTTTTAAAAGATTTTATTTATTTGACAGAGAGACAAGGATCACAAGTAGGCAGAGAGGCAGGCAGAGGGAGAGGAAGGGAAGCAGGCTCTTTGCTGAGCAGAGAGCCCGATGTGGGGCTCGATCCCAGGACCCTGGGATCATGACCTGAGCCGAAGGCAGAGGATTTGACCTACTGACCCACCCAGGTGCCCCGGAAGATAGGTTTTCAAAAATACTTTTTTAGGAGGCACAAAAAGAAAATAAAGCTTGAAGTCCACATCCTGAGTGATTTTCATTTACTATAAATGTTCTTATTTAACTTAAAGCGGGACAGAAGCACAGGACACAATCCTTAGCAGAAAGGAAATCCCAGATAGATGGAGCGGGAAAAGCTCGCTCTGACCAAAGACCTGCAGTGATTAAGCCAAGGTCAAGGGAAAGGGCTAAGGGTGGGCTGGGGCAGGCTTGACCTGAGCAGGGGAGCAGGGGAGGAGAGGAACCCTCCAGCTGTCTTGTGTGTCCTTCCAGAGGGATACACACAGGTACACACACATGTACAATGTGGTATCTTCTTTCTGCCATGTAAATGGCATCACACTCCACACACCTTTCTACTCCTTGTATTTTGCCCTTAAACCAGACACATCTCAGAGTTGATTTCTAATCAGGACATTTAGAGCTGTGCCTTGACCAACTTTCTCTTTTATTTTTTTCTTTTCCTTTTTCCTTCCCCCTCCCTCTCCCCCCACTTCCTTTCCTCCTTCCTTCCTTATTCTTCAGTAATAGTTTTATTGAGATACAATTCACATACCATGCAATTCACCCATTTAAAGCACGCGGTTCAGTGGCTTTGAGTACCTTCACAGAGTCGTACAACATCACCACAATCAATTTTTTAACGTTTTCATGACCCGAAAAGAAACTGCATTCTGGTTAGCAGTCAGTCCCCACCTCTTCGCCTCCCTCTGCTCTCCCAGCTCCTGACAAGCACTTATCTGCCTCCTGTCTCTATGGATTTCTCTGTTCTGGACAGCTCATACGGACAGATTCATGGTAAGTCGTCTTTTGCGACTAGCTTCTTTGACTTAGCATACCGTTTTCTTTAAAGATTTTAGAGAAAGAGAGAATGTGAGTGAGGGGAGGGACAGAAGGAGAGAGAGAATCTCAAGCAGACTCCCTGCTGAGTGTGGAGCCCAGTGCGAGGCTTGATCCCACGACCCTGAGATCACAACATGAGCCAAAACCAAGAGTCAGACGCTCAACGGACTGAGCCACCCAGGCGCCCCAACTTAGCATAATGTTTTAAAGATTTATTTATTTTTAAAAGTTTTTATTTATTTATTTATTTGACAGAGAGATCACAAGTAGGCAGAGAGGCAGGCAGAGAGAGAGAGGAGGAAGCAGGCTCCCTGCTGAGTAGAGAGCCCGATGCGGGGCTCGATCCCAGGACCCCGAGACCATGACCTGAGCTGAAGGCAGAGGCTTTAACCCACTGAGCCACCCAGGCGCCCCTGTTTTACAAGGTTTAACCATGTTGTAGTGCGTGTTCGTTCGTTTCTTTTTATGGCCAAATAATACTCCCATTTCCTGGGTCTACCCCACTGGGGCTACCCATTCATCAGCGGATGTACATTGGGTTGTTTCTGTATTTTGACTATTACAAATAATGCTGTGGTGAACGTTCATGTACAGGTTTCTCTGCGGACAGATGTTTTCATTTCACTTGGGTAGAGATCTAGGACAGGACTGCTGGGTCATAGCGGGTATTAGTCTGCTCAGGCTGCCTGATCACAGCTTACCACAGACTGGGTGGCTTCAACAACAGAAAGGCATTTTCTCATAATTCTGGAGGCTCCAAGTCTGGGATCCGGGGCTGAGGTGACTTCTTTTTTTTAAGATTTTATTTATTTATTTGACAGAGAGATCACAAGTAGGCAGAGAAAAAGGCAGAGAGAGAGGAGGAAGCAGGCTCCCTGCTGAGCAGAGAGCCCGATGTGGGGCTCGATCCCAGGAGCCTGAAATCAGGATCTGAGCTGAAGGCAGAGTTTTAACCCATTGAGCCACCCAGGCTCCCCTCGAGGGGACTTCTTCTGAGGCCTCTCTCCTTTTCTCGCTGTCCTCACCTGGTCTTCCCTGTGTGCCTCTGTGTCCTATGGACCCATTCTACTGACCTCATTTAACCACCTCTTTGTGTCCGAGTTCGCTCACATTCGGAGGGAATGGCGTGGGGAGTGGGGGGGCGGTTAGGGTTTTTAACATAAGAACTTGGAGGGGACGCAATTCAGCCTGTCCCATGGGGTAATTGTTTTACTTCTTGGGGAACTGCCAGACGGTTTTCCACAGCAGCGTTCTTTTTCAAATTTTATTTTTAAAGATTTTATTTACTTGAGAGAGCGAGCACGAGCAGGGGAGGGGGCAGAGGGAGAGGGAGAAGCAGGCTTCCCACCAAGCAGGGAGCCCAGTGCAGGCTCGATCCCAGGGCCCTGAGATCATAAACTGAGCCGAAGGCAGATGCTTAACTGACTGAGCCACCCAGGCGCCCCCCCACAGCAGCGTTTTAATTTAAATGTGGCTGCATTTTCTCTGCACTCATCCTGCCCTCGCAAGAATCCTTGTGAACATAGACAAAGCTAACCTACATTGTTTTCAAATGTAGAGACATGTAGGCTTATTTAACGGTTACTCAACTTGACTCACTGTCAAGACGTTGAAAGAAGCATTAGCTAACTTCAGTTTTGCTCGTTTCTTTCTGTATTTAGGGCACAGATTCTCCCTCCTGCCTGGGTTCAGACATTTTGGGGAGGTGCTCCAAAGAGAGCTGCTCCTGCCCAGCGGACCTTGCGGACAAGTGTTAAAGGAACTCGGCATAGGGACGCCTGGGTGGCTCAGTTGGTTAAGCGGCTGCCTTCGGCTCAGGTCATGATCCCAGCGTCCTGGGATCGAGTCCCACATCGGGCTCCTTGCTGGGCAGGGAGCCTGCTTCTTCCTCTGCCTCTGCCTGCCACTCTGTCTGCCTGTGCTTGCTCTGACAAATAAATAAAAAAAAAATAATAATAATAAAAAAATAAAGGAACTCGGCATAAACGTGTTAAGCTTGTGAATCTGGGTTTGATTTTCATAGCTATGAAAGGCTCAGCAATCCTCCTGGCAGCCAAGAGGAGAACTTTGCCATAATCCTTCTTCCCGCTACAGTCTATTAATAAAGTCATTTTGGACAATTTTCCTGATAGACAAAAGTAATGCCAAGATGCTTACTTTGTAGATTGCATATATTCCTGTTCGTTTTTAAATTACATGTACGAGCACAGGAGAAAGAAATCTGGAAGAACCTACATCGAAATGTTAGCGGCGTCCCTCTCCCGGGCTGGGGGGGCTCGCATGGTGGGGGGGTCGTCAGCTTCAACTCTGTCCTGTTGAATAACCACCCGTCAGAATTTTTGGCTTCAGACAGTGATGATTATTATCATCACATTTACTTTAACCAATTACTACCCCACTGCAGTTGGGGTCACTGGGTGAGTCTTCCATTGGTCTCACCTGTGGCTGTTGTCAGCTGGGGCTGGGGGCCAGGACGCCTGGGTTGGTTCCCCGCCACATGGCCTCTCTCTCCTTCCAAGTTTTCAAGAGTAAAGCCTGAGCCCCACACAGACACAGTGTCCCCTACAGTACTCTTTTGGTCAAAAGGAATCGCAAGGCCCCGTGGGCCTCAAGGGTGGGAAGGAGGCTGCCCCTAGTGGTGGGAGGAGTGACATGCACGTACATACAGGCCGGGGAGGACTTCGCAGCAATGTTGGCAGGCCGCTGGGCGCGAATTATATTTTCTAATGAGAAAGGTGTTTTCTAGATAGTATAATAAACTGTGGGAAGAGGTTCGCTTGAATCGGAATCTGTAGAGTTCACTAAGGGTTCAGACTGTGGGCCACTGCGGTAAGGTCGCGCTAATGAAAAGCTGGGACGGGATCTTCCACGAACCATGCCCAGATGGGCAAGAGAGGAGGAAGGGAAGGAGGCGGCGGCGGCCGCGGCTTGGAAGGAGAGGATAAGGCTGGCTTTACACACTGTGAAGGTTTCCCTATATTCCTCAAGATGGTGATAGATTTCTTCTTTTTTATTACAAAACTAATCTATGCTCTTTGAAACGACTTAGAGAAATACAAAATCATACACAGTAAAAATCGGCTAGGATGTTTCCACCCAGAGTGAGAGAATCCCTCTTGTGATTTGATCGCATCCTTATAATCTTGGCTACATAGATACCGGGATACGGATAGAGGCAGTTAGGGATATGCACAGAGACAGGGATGTGGTTAGACAAACAGATACAGCTGTAGATCTATATGAGGACACAGATAAGGATGTAGCTCTCGCTATAGACAGAAAGAGGCATAGATGCTATGGTGGGGTGAATGACGGCCCCCCAAAATGTGTCCACATCCTAACCCAACCCCTGGAAACTTCACTGGGGACCTCATGTGGAATAAAGATCTTTGTAAATGTAATAAAGGATCTCGAGATGAGATCATCCTGGATTATCCGAGTCAGGGCTAAATCCAATGACAAGCGCCATCATGAGAGAGGAGGAACAGCAAAGGGGGGGGGGGGGGCGGCGGGAAGAGGCAGAGGTGGGAGCCACGAAATGCCAGGAGCCCCCGGGAGTGGGGGGAGACAAGCAGATGGTCCCCTAGAGCCCTGGGATGGAATGTGGCCCTGCTGCTACTTTGATTTCGAACCTCTGGCCTCCAGCATTGGGAGCAGAAGAAGAAAAAAAGAAGAAAAAAAATAATAAATTGTTTCCGTTGCTTTACGCCCCCCAGGTTGTGGGGATCCGTCAGGGCCGCCCTGGGACAGGAACAAAGACGGGCCTGAAGGCGGCAGGGAGGTCACTGTGGATCCAGATCAAGATAGGCTCCAGCTGCAGACCCGGCGGTGGCTGAGGATAGGCACCTACACAGCTGTCAGGGGAGGCGGGTGTCGGCGGGCACAGATGTGGCTGTGGCCGACGACACAGACAGACAGAATCTAGATCTAGAGGACGAAGGACCGGAGCCAGCCCGGGCTGACTGTGGGGCACCACCGCAGGTGTCACGGGTGCAGCCTCCCCTCAAAATGCTCCGCAGCTGAACTCTCAAGCTTTTCCGGAAAATCCTAAACATCCTGCAATTGTTAACCTGCTCGTTCCCAGCTTCTGGGTAATAATCATTTTGTGCCCCCAAATGTAGAAACAAATCTTGTTCCCAGACTGTCTGCAGGGTTCTCGCCTTTTCCTCTTGTTTAAATCCTGTTTGCCTTTGCGTGTTGACAGTGGTCCAGTGCCCACCTCCCTCCCTTTCATGTGCCTGCAACTATTTTAGAATCAGGGCTTTGGAGCCTGGGAACAAGGAGGGAGCTAGAAAGAGCTAAGGGCAGGGCTAGTAAGGAAGGGAAGGAGGAAGGTGTGCGCCCTGCCATCTGGGGACCCAGCAGCCAGTGTCTTTGAACCAGCTTTAGGCTCTGGGGAGAAAGCGGCCCACAGGCGTCATGGGGCAGCTGTGTGAAAGAGCCCCTCATCCCCGAATACGTTGATCCAGGCTTTGTTAAAATTGGTAGTTGGAGCCCAATTACACCAGTGAGAAATAACGTGTATCCTGTACAGATCATGAGGATTCGGACCGATCAGGTGCAGTAGGAAAAAGTCACTCCCTTTACTGAGGCACTTCCCTGAAAATGACATCTCTTTTGTTTGCTGAAAGGGTCAAAAGCTTTCCCCCAGATGTTCTGCTCTTTGCATTCACATCAAAGGTTTTCGTTTCTGGGTCAGGATCCACTTCCTGGCGGTGTTCTCAGGCAGGCAGCTGGCTGCCTCCATGCCCATCCCTCATTTGTAAGATGGGGTGACACGCTGTGACCCGAGACCCCCAGGCCCGTGTACCTCCAAGTGTCGGCTCTGTCCAGTGGGGCAGCTGCCTGGGCCCATCACAGCCAGGGGGATGGGAGGCTTCTGAGACCCCTCCTGTTTCTCCAGCAGGCCCTCCTCAGGTAGTGAGGGATCTTAGGCCCCCTCATTCATGCCCAGACTCTGGGGACCCCTTCATTTACTCCTGCTCAGACCCTAAGACCTTCCAGTGGCCTTTGACCAGACCCCGCATCACGGTATCTACACCTGATCTCCGTGTCTCCCCACTCTGTGCACCTCCCATGTCCCCAGCTTGGTGACCCTGACCTAAACTCTAACCAGGGTGGGGTCCCGCATCCCAGCATCTGCAGCCCCGCTTCTTAATTTCCTGTTTTCACAGACATCTCTTGGCCAAACTCCCTTTCAGAATTTAGACGTTAGTGGTTTCTGTGGTTGGTCAACTGCCTTGAACCTCAGACCCACGCTCATACAGGTCTGTCCCTACTGAGTTCTTTAAAAAATTAATGGATGTAGTAAGGGGCGCCCGGGTGGCTCAGTGGGTTAAGCCTCTGCCTTCGGCTCAGGTCATGGTCTCAGGGTCCTGGGATCGAGCCCCACGTCCGGCTCTCTGCTCAGCAGGGAGCCCGCTTCCCCTCACCCGGCTCTGCCTGCCTCTCTGCGTACTTGGTGATCTGTCAAATAAATAAATAAAATCTTAAAACAAAAAACCTTATGGACATATTGAGAACTTCCCCTAACAAGTTCCTCTCCTCCTCTGTCCTTCCTGCCCCACAACCCCAGCTCTGTCATGCTGATGTTTTCTCACATCCCTCACAGTATCTCCTGAAGTGGTTTCTCTTTTCATTTAAAAAATTCCTCTAGTAGCCACTCGGAAAGAGAACACCCCACGTACCAGAATAAACTCCAAACAGACCCGAGATCCAGATGGAAAGCACGAAATTGCACAAATGTGGGAAGAAAGCCTGTCAGGATTTCTGTGGAACCTGGGTGTAGAGAAAAGTTCTGACCCCGACTCACAATGTGGAGACCTTGAGAGAAACACCAGTGAGTTCGACCTCATCAAAATCAGCTTTTGCCTGGCCACAGCAGCCCAAGCCAAGGCTAAAGAGAAAGGACTGGCATATAAACTGAAACACGGTTAAGACTCACACAGAACATAAGCAAATTTTTACAGTTAAAGGAAAAAAAAAAAAAAAAAAGGAGAGAAAGCCCGGAAGGAAATTCTCTGCAACATTCTTCCAAACACAGGGTCTTCCACTATTGCCTCATGTGCTGTTCCAGCGAGAGGTCCCTGACCCGAATCTCATGAAGAAAACCCCAGAAAGCCCCACATACACTTCTCTAAAGGGGGAAGGATTGCACTCCTCGCATCTGTCAATGTCCTGAGAGACAGAGTACAAAAAGGCTGAGGACACATTCCAGATTGAAGCGGACCAAAGAGGACGAAGTGTAACGCAGCGGGCGCCGGGGTCCGCGGAAACGGACGGATACACGGCAGGCGGACGCAAGCAGACATGCTATCACTGCAAGGCTTTCCTAGCGGGTGGGGGCCGTGTGGTTACGTGAGAGGAGCCTGACTTGTAGGAAGAATACACTGAAGGACACAGGGGTCAAGGGCCCTTTGATCCGCACTGGGCTGCGGTCTTCCAAGTGGCTCAGGAAACACTGGTGGGCACGTGCGCACCGTGTCAAACAGAACAAAACGGTTTGTTCACAGGTGAGCCCAGGTAAAGGGTGTACGAGTGGTCTTTGCATTTCTCCTGCAGCTTTTTGTGCAGTTAAAAACTGTCCCCAAATAAACAGTTAAGACACCAATCAGGGTTTTATGAGGATTGCCAGGCACACACAATCTGGAACCAAGTCATCCCTAACACACAGCATCAAGCAGCTATTATACGCTAGCTAGGGGCCTCTTTCTACAGGAAAAACTGCAGCTCTGGGCTTGAAGTTAATTCTGACATCTTGAGCTCAAGCCCTCCTGCTGCTGTCACCTACCCACAGACGGACAGTACCCCAGGTCTGCACCTCCCCGGAAAAAGGTGGGTCCAGAGAAGCTCGACCTTGAAAACGGAAATGTGTCCACAGGGCCAGGGGTAGGCAGAGCAGCCTGGACAGGATTCGGTATTAATCTCTGATGGAAGATGAAGGAGCGGCAGAAAACACCTCTGGTCGTCCTTGGCGGGGGAAATGTCTGCTTCACTGGATGCTGCAAGAGCCAGGGCGGGGTCTGCCCCCGCCGACGCTGTGAGTGACTGAGAGCACACGGCAGCCTCAGCGAGGGCCTGCTCCAGCATCGCCAGAGGTTAGGACCAGTCTTTCCAGCTTCTGCTCGGGCCTGGCCTCCCCAGCCCATATTGCACCTTGTTTCCCCGGTGTGTGCCCTGGGCCGCAGCTGGGGTTTCTCTCTCCGGGGACCGCGGTAAGGGCAGACACTGGGGCAGCCTGGCTGGTCAGCCCCAAGCCCAGCCATCCAGCCGGGCTAGCCCCCAGGAGATGGAAGAGAAGCGGTGTGGGGCTCGGTGGTCCCCCTACCCCTCGGGATGCTGTGATTATCCCAATCCCAGCAGCTCCACCATCTGACACCAAGTGACTTACAATAATGACTTTATTTTAACATATTTAATTACAGACATAAAATAGCTGGGGAAGGGGGTGAACCCCAGCCTCGCCCCGTCTCGGGGCCTCCAGGAGTGGGGGATGCAGGCGAGGCCTCCCTGATGACCCTCCTTCTGGGGGTCTTCCTATGGCGGGGCCCTATTGCTTCAGGGGGGAGGGGCCATGCAAACGAGGGAGGCGGGGGAAGCCTCGGGCCCCGCCCACCCCACACGCTGAGGCCTCCCTCCGCAATGCCCGGATGTGCCCCAACCCCAGCCTCTCCACCTCCTTCTTCTTTCTCCCGGGGAGCGGACCCTCTGGTCGGCTCCCCACCCCCTCTGCAAACCTAAAGGGGAATAAATACAAACTTTACAAAGTAAAAGGGGGTCCAACGTTGCCCTGGGCCGGGCCTGGGGTCACACAGGGAGCAGGCCCTGGATTGCGCAGGCCTCACATCATCCCTAACTGCAGCAGCGTGCTGGCGTAGGCCATGGGCTTGACGTCGGGGTGAGGCTGGGGACAAGAACACATGGGGCCAGGGAGACAGAAATGGGGCACCTTCAGAGCACCGGGTGCACATAGCAGCCCTCCCGGCAAGTGCTGCTGGGCACTGAGCTCTGCCCCTGAGTAGACCGCTCAGGTGGGTCCTCCCCACGTCCAGGCCCCGGGGGAAGCAGGGACCGCGCAGGTGACTCACCACTGCTGTGAACTGGTGGAACTGGGGCCGCAGGTCGGAACCCCGGAGGTGGATGTAGGAGGCTTTATTCCCCATCTGGTCACTGTGTGGACAGAGGCAGAGGGCCCAGTCAGGGGTGTGGCAGGGCCCATGGGGACCGGGGCTGGGGAGGTGTTGGGGAAAATACCCAAGGAGGCTGGATGGAAGAAAGTCTCAAAGAGGGGGAGACAGATGGACAGAGCCCATGGGAGATACCGATAGAGAGGGACAGAGATGCTTAAAGCTGAGAGAGGAAGAGAGTCATGGAAACAGAGGGACAGGGAGACACACAAGTGAGAAAGAGGCCAACTGGAAAGGCAGGAATCCAGGAGAAAGGGTTCCCCGCCCCCCACTTCGCCCCCTGGGGAGGCTTGGGTAGGAGGGGGGATGAGGAGGAGGAGGTGAAGGTGGGACCCGGGGAAGCAGAGGGCCTTCCTGACCCCACACACAGGGGGCACACGCAGCCACATGGAGGCAGGGCTCTTGCCAAAACATGAATTCTGCTCTGAAACACAGGGGAGAGGAACGTGGTGCCTGGCACCCGGGGGATATGGGCGGCCTGGTCCAGAGCACAGGCAACTGCAGGATGAGGGGCCTGGTTTCCTCAACCAAAACCCGGCAAGAGGCAGGGAAAAAGGGACGGGGAACTGGAACACAAGGAGACTGAGTGTGGCCCTTGTTCGGGTCCTACTTGGAAGGCACCAGACTGGAAAGAGACAATTATGAGACACGAGGAAAGGGCGCTGGGTTCGGTGACCTCTTCTGACACCCGACAGTGTGACAGTGGTCTTCTGCTTACGCAGACAAGAGTTCTTTCTTCCCGAAGCATACGGGGGTGTCAGCGCATGAAGAAGGGATGCCTGGGGTTTGCTTTAAAAGAGCCTGGGCAGTTGGGACCTGGTGAATTTGAGTGATGACCACATGGGCGTTCCTTATACGACTTTACCTATGCCTGCCTGTCTTTGACATTTTCTGATCATAAAATTAAAAAACAAAAACAACCCCCACCCCACCAGCACAAAAAGCAGTGGGTAGGGAAGAGAAGCCCAGACCAGTGGGGAAGGTGGAACCCACCAGTAGTTGGGGGCGGAGAAGACGGTGACACAGCGGCCGCCATGCGCCACCTCGTAGCCCTCGGCCTTAACCTCATGGCTGCGGATGATGTAGTCCAGGTGGTTCTCCTCCAGGAAGGCCTTGGTGACATCAGGGCCAAACTGGCAGCTCACGCCCCGCTTGCTGACCGAGCGTCCGTTCTGGGGAGACAGGGAGCTCAGGGTGCTGACCGTCCCACCCTCTCTGCCCACAGCCCACACCTGCCGGCCACAGCCCTGGGCACACTGACCTGCGGCTGTGGGTCTGACCAGAGCAGGTCGCACATGGGACCTGGGGGGGGAGGAGAGGGGACGTCAGGGACTGGCCCACCCCACAGTAGTCGGGGTGGGGGCTAGGCAGGGCATTCCTGAGCAGGGGCTCGTGAAGTGGGCTTCTGAGCCCCGTGACCTCCCCTCCAGACCCGTTCAATGTGTTCTGGCCCCGCAATGGGAGGAACTTCTAACAGTGCGGTTTAGATCACACCCCTCTGCTTCTCAGAACCTGCTGTGGCTCCCACCGCCCTAGGACAAAAACAAAGCCCATGCTCTTCACCCAGGCCTGTGAGGCTCTGCAGGGTCTGGCCCATCCACCCCTTCAAAAAGCACATCCCTGCTCACCCCAAAACCACTGGCCGCCCAACTGTTCTTCCCAGCTGCGGAGCTCACCCCTGACGTGGGACGCCCTGTGCTTGCCTGGGACGTTCTTCTGTGTGGCGGGTGCCTCCATCCCCATCAGTTCTCATGTAGTGTCCCCCGAGAGGGCATCCACCCACCCTCTCTGGGCCCCGTGCCACGCCTCCCACAGTTGGGTGTGCGTGTGCGCCCGTGTGGGTCCTCTCCGTCTGTGCTCATGGCTACAACAGGAGCCCCAATACATCATTCTCTGGGCTCAGCAGCCAAACTCACAAGGAAGCGATGGACACGTGCTCCCCGTGGCGAACACGAGCGCTCCCTCGCCAGCACAGCCCCGTGAGAGAGGACATGGAGGCTCGGCCTTGCCGTCCCTACCAAGGGCCATAAGGCCCACGGGGGCAGAGCCACCCCTCTCCACTGGAGACGCTGCAGCCCTGGGAGGGAAGGAGGTGCCACCTGGCCCACCCTGGTCACCTGAATCTGGGGGCTGCCGGTTCCGCTCGATTTTCCTGATATCGTCCAGGGTGACGCCGTCCTCACTGAACAAGCCTCCATGCATGATCTGGGGTGCGGAGGGGGGGACAGCTGTATGAGTGGAGGCGCGGGCCACACCCCAACTCTCCAACTTGCTTCCTTAGCACGTGGCCACGTGCAGCCCCTGGGGGTGCGAGAGGCAGAGGGGCCCGCGGGGTCCTGCCGCCGCCCTCACCAGCACTTTGCCGTTGATACACTGGGCCAGCGGGAGCCACTCGAACACCTCGCTGAAGAGTTCGTACATCTGGGCTGTGTATTTGGCCTTCACCTCACCCTCGAAGCCATAGATCTGGTTCATGTTGTCCGTCTCGTGGTTGCCTGGGCAGCAGCAGGATGAAGAGGGGCCTCAGCAGCCCTGCCTGGGCGCCCCCAGGGCCCGCGTCCAGGGGCCCCAAGCCCACAACAGTCACCATCAGCTGGTTGGCCCCCCACAGAAACCCGAGGAGGCGCAGACACTGTTCTCAGCCCCTTTTCTGGGGAGAGAAACAGTCTGAGGGGCTCACACCGGGCGTCAGGCTACAAGGCACAGGCCTGGTGTGGCCCCAAGTGACCATGGCTTGTCCTTTGCCCCTGTGGGCCTTGAGCTCCGGTCTGGAGAAGCTGCGTGCCTTCCAGGCTAGAGGGACCAAGGAGGGCACAAGTCTTAAGGAAAAAAGGGGCCCACTACAGAACATGCAGTGTGGGCTGGCCCCGTGCTGTGCCTCCAGCTCCCCACATGCAACCTCCTCCTTCTCTCCCAGGGCTCCTGGGGCTTGGAGGAGACGAGGCAGCTGCCTAGACCCCCATGTGAGCCGCAGCCAGCCTTTCACCACCTCCTACAGGGAAGCCCACAGCAGGTGGTTACCGAGCACCTACCACGTGCTGAGCACTGCTGGGTGAACCTGGCCACAAATCTGGCACTCAGGCCCCCAGGAGCCCCCAACCCAGCCCGTTGCCTCATTCCCTCCTGCCGCTATCTCTCCATCTCTTCATGGACAAGGCCCCCCACCCCCACCCCGGGGGCTCATCCTGTACAAGGCCGTACCGACCCAGACCCAGCAGCCGCCCAGCTTACCCCGAAGTAGGTGAAAGTGATCTGGGTACAGGAGCTTAAAGCCAAACAGAGTGAGGATCACTTCTACGGAGAAGGAGCCGCGGTCCACAAAGTCACCGTTAAATATCTGTCCTGCTAAGGGAAACACGGCAGGGCGGACACTGCCTCCCTCCCCAGCCTCCCCACGTCCCAGGCTCCTGCCTGTTCCTTCCTAGAGTGGGGGTGTCAAAAGGGCCGGGGGTCTGCGCTGCTATCTCTCCTGCCTGTTTGGCTCTGGCCCGGCAGCTGGGCCTCTCCAAGCCTCGGCAGGACAGTACTGAAGGTCCCCAACGCACCTGTTTCTCAGGGAAACGGACGGTGGAGGGGATGTGGGGCGGTCAGCTTGCTCTGCTCCCCCTCCCAATATAAGCCCTCAAGCCACAGGGGAAACAGAACACAGAGCCTCCCACCCAGCACTGCACAGGCCTGGTGGCCCCACACAGTGGCCTTTATCAAGCCATGGTGGTAACCTCAGCAAATACTTCTACAGCTGACTGCGGGCCCCTCAGCTCCTCAAGGCCTCTCAACACTCCCAGGAGGCAGACCCTATGATGCCCGCTTTGCTAACGAGGCATCTGAGGCCCAAGAGAAGAGGTTGTGCCCTGGTCCCCCAGCTGGCAGTGGCAGTGCCTGGTGCTGCTCCACATGTGCTGACAGCGGCCTCATCTGCAGACGAAGAGGGGCTGGGGCCCAGAGAGACTGAGCCACCAGCCCAGGTTGCACAGCACGCGGGGGCGACCCTGGCCTATCCGGTGCTGGCCAGCCACTTCCCCCACATCCCCTCGCCTGAGCAACTGCTCTGGCTTCTCCCTTTGCGGGTCTAGGCCCTGCTTGCAGGCAGGGGTGCCTTTCTCAAAGCCCGCTGGAGGAACAAGGAGGGCATGCTCTCCTGAGGAAGGATACATAAGGATTGGTCTCCGAGGGTAAACCATTGAGCTCAAAGATGTTGAGGAGGTCATAGAACTGGCCATGGGTGTCCCCGCACACCGTAATCTTCTCTGTCTGGAAGAAAAGAGGCCACCGGAGAGGGAGGGGCCCAGAGAGAGACATGGGGAGAGGGCAGAGGTGAGGGGAGGGGCAAGAGGTCACAGCAGACCGAGAAGAAGCATGCAAAAGACACAGGCAGGGGACACAGAAATGAAGAGGGTGGGACAGAGACCAGGAGGCCAGGAGAAGTGGGGCGGGAGGGGGGAAGGAAAGGCAGATCAAGCCAGGTGGGTCTGTGAGTTTCTGAGCTCCACAGCCCCTCCCCAGCCGGGAGCCCCCACCTCTGGCCATCCACACACCGCCCCACGGCACACACCTCTTTGAGCGTGGTCTCCACAAGCGTGCTCAGCTTAGAGAGGGCCTCTTTGACCTGTACCAGGATCTGAAAGGCAGGGTGGGCTGTGAGCACAGCTGAAGGGAGGGCCTGTCGCCCATCCCAGGCCCCAGGGAGCCTGGGCTAACTAGGAGACACTGCTGCATGGGGAGGGTGAGGGAGAGGCTGGGAGGGGACAGGAATGGGCCGCGGAGGCCGGACTAGTGAGTGCTGGCAGGAGCCACAGGCGGCCCCCAAGCTGTGACCCCAGCAGCCTCTGTGGCAACATCAGGATTATTTCACGTGAAAACTGAGATTCTGGGTTCCCCTTAAAATAATCAGCGTCATGAAGAAACATGGATGAATCCAGATGTGAAACATTTTCTAACCCAGCTGGCCTAGACATGTATACATGTATCATGAAAGAGTCCCCCAAAAGGGCACGAGACTGTTCTAGATGAAGGAAGATAAAAACCATAAAAACCAAAACCACAAAATAGCTAAAAAGGACATTTTGGGGAGAACCGGGGGGGGTGGAATATTAAAGTATTTTAAAGTATGTCTAGAAATGTAGGTGATACTAGTTTTTGCTAATAGAAGACCTAAGATGACCTTGGCGTTGCTGTGTATATTTGACGGTGTCTCCAGATCTTGTGGACGGCCTGTGAACTGTGTGCGCTGGGCAGTATTTACTAATTTCTGAGGGGGGACACCTGACCTGTGGTCGCGCAGGACAATGTCCTGCTTTTAGAGGATACAGGTTATGATGCAACACCTTTCTGGTTCAGGAAGAGAAACGAGGAGAGAAAGCCTGCAGTGTGCATGCGTGCACACACGTGTGTGGAAAGCGAAGGTAAGGATGTCAAAATGTTAACAACGGGCACATCCGGGTGAAGGGGGCATGGATATTAGCTGTACTGCTCTTTCCATGTTTCTGTAGGCTTGACAATTTTCAAAATAAAAAGCTGGGGAAGAAAAACCCCCAAACTATCAAAAAAAAAAAAAAAAGCAGAACATGTCCACCTCTGGTCAGAATGAGGAGGTTACAAAAGACTGTCACTCTTGCCCCAATGACAACAAACCCCAAACCCACAAAACCCAATCTCATGAAAACCATCTGAGAGCCGAGGGTGCTCGCAAAGAAACCTAAATCCATCAGCTGTGGCCCTTCCGTGGGGCTTCCCAGCCACACAGTGTGAGGCAGGAGGCCAAGGGGCTCCGTGAGGTCCAGAGCGAGGGCAGCCAGCAGGGCGCTCGGGCCATGTGCGGGCTGGTGACAGCCGAGAGCCCCAAGCAGCCCCCGCCACCCAGCACCTTTGCTCTCACCGTCAACCCACTGCCGTTTGCGTCACACAAAGGGAGGTGTGAGGCAGCACGGTGTGCGTGTGAGGGGGGAGTCTCCCCAGGCACAAGAGTGAGACCAACACTGGACAGCACAGAACTCGCAGCCCAAAAATCTGGCCATGGGGCTGAAAATCAGAGAGCGCTCCCACAGTTCCAGGAGCTGGAGACTTTGTAGCATAAAGACATCCCTGGGATCCTGCCAGGGCTGACAGGAGGGTCTGGATTCCAGTCCGAAAATACCACGAGCCAGGGCTGAACTCCAGCAAGAGCCGCGCAACTGTGGACCAGACGGATGGGGCCTCTCACGCCAGCGGCCCAACAGAAGACGGGGCTGCCATCTCCTGCGCACAATGCTTACTTAGCTCAGTCTCTACTGTTCTTCTATCCCAAACGTCTAGCAGATGATTAAAAGACGATGAACCACACGAAGAACAGGCAACAGAAGCAGACCCAGAGATGACCCAGATGGTGGAATTACCAGAGACTTTAAAATAACTATGATAAATGTGTAAAAGATCTAGTGGAAAAGACAACATGCATGAACATATGGGGCAGGGAGATGAAAACTATTAATAAAAATAACTAGATGGAAATGCCAGAAACGAAAACGCAGCATCAGAAATAAAGGCTTCCTTTGCACTGTGCTCAGCACACTCCCTGCTCAGCAGTGCTGGCCGCCGCAGCCCCCCCATCCCCCCGATCTGCCCTTTGTGGCGGATGCTATTGAGGGTCCCAGGTATGTGCAGCACCTGGCAGGGGCATTACCTGGTAGGCGCATTTCCGGTGCAGTTTCTTCTGGTCCTTGTACCACTGCATGAGCTCCTTCATGAAGGTGATTGTCACTTTGCCATCCTCGAGCTTGGGCCCGCTGTACTCGTCCTCAATGGCTGGTGTGTGAGCGGGGGCGGGAGTCAGTGGCCACAGTCATCATGGGGCCGGGGGCGCGGGGTTGGCTCCCGGGCACAGGGTGAGAGGAAGATGGAGGGAGAAGGTCCTGCTCCCCAGCCAGGTCCTTTCCCTGCCCATTTCTTCTGTTCGGACGACTCTGCTGACCTCTCTGTCCAGTGGGTCCCCCTTTTCCAGCACCTTCTCTCCCCACTGCCTACTTGGTTTTATAGCACTTAATACGGTTACTTCATTTGCTGACTTGTTAATCATCACTCTCCCTACCAGGCATCAGCTTGAGGAGGGCAGAGACTATTTTATCCACAGCCGTATCCCCAGTGCCTGGGGTGCTCAGCAATTCGCTGTGGAATGAATGACTGACTCCTCAGAGGGCCTGGAGGACCTAGACAAATCCCACAGGGAGACCCGTGAGGGGTGGGCTGGTACAGATGCAGATAGGGAGCTAGGCCCCGGTGGGGGGGGTGGGAAGGGCTCACCCACCTCGCCTGAACTGGGGGACGCAAGCCCCAGTGTGGGATTGTGGAGTTCCCAGGAACAGACCGCGGCCCTGGGACTGGACCAGGAAACAGCCCCACCCCCCACCACTCCCCAGTGTGCGCTGCATGGGGATGGAGAGCAGAGGAGGGAGAGCGCCTATGCAGGGGTGTGGAATGTTCAGCGCTGGGCGTGGCAGGGCCCCCAGGCCTGACTCACTCATGCTCTCGATGTCCAGCGAGTCGACCACGGAGCGCTTGTGCTCATCGCCGGCGATGGCCCGCTCGAAGGCTTTCTGCTTCACGATCTTGTTGCACTCCTGGTACTTCATTTTGGCATCCTTGTCATGGGGCTTCACCTTCACCACCTGGGCAGGCAGGTGGGCAGAGGGAGGGAGGGAGAAAAGAGGCATCAGCGCCCAGGCACAGCTGGCCTGGGGCAGAGGAGCGGGCAAAAAAGGGGGCGCCGCGGCTGCGCTCGGCCAGCCTGGCCCTGGGTGCCGTGAACCTGGAACCAGACCACCGGCCTCCATGCGCTAGTGGTGCAACCCCGCCCTTTGTCACCTCCAGACAACAGTCTGTGTGTCCCAAAACTGGGCCAGGAGAGCTGCCCACTCAGGGCAGTCCTGAGGTCTGATAAACACTGTTAACCCAAGCAGGTGAGATTTCTTACAAAAATCTTAGCTCTGTCATTAAAATAAGTCTCCCAGCTTCGGAGCACATGCTCAGCTTGGAGCTCCTCCTGGGGACCCCAGCAGGCTGAGGCCTGCTTTACCGACATGACAGTCAACACCAAGGGGGGTGGGATAAACAGAAAAGGGTGGGCTGGGCCCACAGGCACAAGGAACAGCCCAGACTCAACAGAACCAATGACCTGCTGGATAACCCGGCCCCCGGGGCCTCCATTTTCTCATCTATAAAAGGGTGGCAGGGAGCACACATGACAGGCTCCACCTGGCAGGGCCATGGGGAAGCACAAGTAATGAATACGGGGCCCCGCAGGCCGCAGCCAGCACCGCATGGTGTCCCCTCCGTCTCCGCCCCTGAAGGGCAGCAAGACTGTGGGCAGAGGCCGCCGCCTGGGTTCAAGCCCCAGCGCCACCACCCCTCAGCCGAGCAACCGCGGAGCGGCCGGCGGGTCAGCCTCTCCATGGGAGGGAAGTGGTAACCATCTCCACTTCAGAGGCCGGCCGGGTCACAGGAGCAGACTGCTCAAAGCGTGCGCTGCGGTGCCGGCAAGAGTAAAGTCCACACCAGCCGTGGCTGCACCTCATGGCCCCTTCCACAGGCCGCTGTGCTTGAAATGGGGTCACTCGCAAACAAGCACCAGGCCCGTGACGCGGAGGTACAGTAAGTTCTCAATAAAAGGAGCCCCCCCCCTTCCCCCTTCTATCCCGCTTTCTGCGAACTCTGACCCTCCTGCTTGGAAGCAGACAGGGCTCTGCCACCTTCTTACTGTGTCACCTTCAGCAAGGACATCACCCCACCCCGGCCTCAGTTTCCTTATATCTGTAACTGTACTTGCTATGAGTGGACCCTGTCTCACCTGCCCACCTCGCAGGTCGCCCGAAGAGCAGCTCCCCCAGATCCTATGCTGGGTGCTGGGGGCCCAGAGAGAGCCCTCAAGTGCGAGATGCCACCTGCCCCTGGGAAAGGCTGGCACGGGGGGGGTGGTCAGAAGCCTGTGCAGAGGCACCTGCTAACCCCTGCAGATCACGGGGGCTCATCCACCCTGGGGACGGGTGCATAGACCCAGCAGATGGCAGGAAGCCGGGTCGTGGCAGGCGATGGCTTCCTCCCTGTCTGGGCAGGCGCGGGCTTGGGCAGCCTGCCAGGCGGCTCCACCTGGGGTGTGGGTGCGGTGTGAGGCTCCGGAGGGAGGCGGCCCCAGACATCCCCTGGAGTCCCTCCCCACAGGGAGAGGGTATGAGCCCACACCCTGGGGTCAAGTCCAAACCGCCACTCGGCTTGGCCCACACGGGCCTGCCCGCCCTCCTGCTGCTTGCCCAGCACAACCCGGCAGACCAAACCGGCAAGCCCAATGTGCCAGCTCCCGCCACCTCGCACGGGCCGCCCCCCGCCCAGGACACCTCCCTCCCTCCTCCAACTCCTTCCTAGCTCCTCCTCCCCGAGCTGTCCTCCAGGAGCACCCCTATCCCCCGGGCTGGACATGGGTGTCTCCCCACTGGAAGGTGGCCCCAAGAGGGACTGAATGCGTCCCAGTGGATGGAGGAGCCACTGAGCGTTTCCTCTGGCTGGTCCCCGCTCTCAGAGAGCCCCCAGGGTGGGCAGAGGATGGGGACGGACACTAACAAGGCAGGGAAAAGAAAGCAGTAGCAGTAACAGTACACGGCTAATTTTCAGAGCCCCTATTCCTTTGTGCCTGACGTCGTCGTACGCACTGAACTTGCTCATTTCATCCTCCAAGCAGCTCTGCTGGGTGTTACCATAATTCCCACTTGATGGATGAGGAAATTGAGGCCCAGAGACATGAGGTAGAGCAGCTGAGGCCCCAGAAGCCAGGATTCTGTTCTCTCCCTGCACAGGATCCCGCCTTGCACCACGCATGCTGACCTGTGCCCCTCCCAGCCCGCGGCCTCCCGTCCCTGTCCCAAGCCCCCCTCAGCTCCTAGGAAGAGGGCAGGGTGCCAGCACCCCTGCGGAGGGCCTGTCACGGGGACTGGCAGCCAGCACGTGCTTATTGTGGGCCTGGCAGAGGCTGCCACCACGACTTACTACCGGCCAGGCCGCGAAAGGGGAAGTGGCTCTGCCGGGCCCCCCTGCTCCAGGGGAAGGTCGTTCGTTCCAGACTGGAGGGCCTGGCGAATCAGAACTCAACACTGGACTTGTCTTTGAAAGTGGTGTGTGGGTTGTATCATGGTGCGGATCCTGACCGCGGCGTCTACGTGGTTACAGGGGAACCCGGGAGCACAGTCTCACTTCACTTCTCACAACTGCAGGTGAAGCCACGATGCCCTCGAGAAGCTGTTTGGACAAGTGCCACTCCGCTGGGGGCACTCACAGGCAAGAACCACAATGCTCCAGCTGATGGCACCGTGAGCTGGGCTCGCGATCCCTCCGTGACGCCCCCGGCAGGTCCGAGCGGCACCTCTGATGACAGTATGGCGCTGGGCAGCAGAAGCTCTGGTCACCGCACGTGGAGGCATCGAGACCATCGATGGCCTCTCGTAAGTTCAGGTCAGAGCGGGCCACCACACGAGTTGCCAGAATGTCACTATAAGTGTGATGGGATGCGGCTGGAGAGGGGCCGGGCCGGGCCAGGCCAGGCACACAGACAGTGGGAGGGAGCTGGGTCTCAGGCGGGCACTGCACAGTGACGGTCTCAAGCACGACACCAGGGTTGTCACCCTCCAGGGCAAGACCCTCTAGTGACTTAATTAAGTCACTAAGTTATACTCAACGTTCCTTTTACAATGCAACAGAAGGGAAGAGAGACCGTCAGAGCAGGGCCGAGCAACGGGAGAGTGCTGTGCCGAGACGCTCTGCCTGCCGCACAGGGCTGGTGGTCACGAGCCTGACTCGGGTACCAGCCTGTCACTTCCTGGCTGTGGGACCTTGAGGGAGCGAAACACACTCTGAGCCTGTTTCCTCATCTATAAATCAGGGATAAGGACAGGCCCCACGGTGCAGGGTTGGTGTGAAGACTACCAGTTACTAGGGCAGGAAGGTCACCGTCGCGCCCGGCCCACAGTGGAAGCCGTACGAGGCATGAGCTATGGGTACTCCTGGAACTACAGGGCAGCCAGCCCGTGGGTGTACGCGCGCTGTGAGGGCTTGCAAGGCTGGACGACGCTGGAAGAAGAAACCCAAATGCAAACCCTATTATAAACCAAACCTCCAAGATCCAAGGTGGGGAGTGTAGAAGGACTCCCCGGGACCAGCTTGAGCCCAGATGACCAGATGCATTCCAACTACGAACAGGAATGAACACGGCAGGAGAAGAGCGGTCTTCTGAGAAGAGGACCCACAAAAAGGGACAAGGAATCCTGGAGCAAAGGTCCCTCTGAAAGGATTTACTCAGAGGTGAGAGGGATGGGGGGAGCGGGGTTCAACATGGACCCATGGAAAAGGGAGACCGGTTCCTGCTGAGGCCTCTGGAGGGGCACGCAGCCCTTCCTGCGGGCCACGGGCTCTCCCCCAGGCGGAAATGGTCATGAATGCTAAGTGGGGGCAGGCCCCACTCTCAACGTACTCATCTCATTTATTTCTCACAAGCACACTCAGGCAGGCGCTGGTGCTCTCCCCCTTCTACAGATGAGGACAGAGGGCAGAGAGCCAAAGCACTCAGAGCTACGCAGCCCGTGGCTGGGCGTCCCGATTGTCAGCCGGTGCCAACTCCTCCATCAGTGACCTTGAGGCTTTCGATTATGACTCAGGGCAAGGAAAGACGGGTTTTCTATCACACACCCGTATACACATATGTGAGAAACATTTTTTCACAAATATGTACACACTTCCTCCAAAGGAACTGCTTTTTTCTGCTCTATTCTATTTGAGGAACACAGAGGTGCTGGTCTCAAACCACTGGGCTGACCTCAGGGCCCACTAAGAGTCACAAGACGGGACTCTGGGTTCCAGTTCCAACTCCGCCAGGAGACCTTGGAGGAGTTCCCCCCAGACCTCTGCGTCCTACCTGCACAGTGGACCAAATCCACGCTCGTGAAGCGCTCACAACCGAGCAAGGCCACGTGAGCGTGCAGATGAGGACACTGGGGCCAAGAAAGGAAAGACCCTTCAACCAAAGGCAGAGCCTCAGGCCCGTGTTCATCCAAGGCCACATCTGGGCTCTGCCTCCACGGAAACTGCGATCCAAACGGGAGCCTGAAGCGCTAGCATGTCGCAAGGCTCCTCCAGACAGCAGGAGGTAGACACTCTGGATGGGGGCTGCCCGGAGCTCACAGAGCCTGAGGAAATGTCAGAGCGGAGAAGCAGACTGCCCAAAGGCATGGGGAACAGCCACACGGGCAAGGATCCCGGCCTCATGTGGGGACTCCCCCACTGTTCCTGGCAAAGCCTCCACAGGGAAACAGGCTGTGACAATTTAAATGCTGAGTGTGGCCCCACCTCAGGTTGCTTCCCAAAAGGCTGTGGACCCCCGCCACCAGCCTTCCATGGCATCCAAAAGGCCTGGGAAGAAGTTCAGATGTGATCATGTCCACAAGATGGCTAGAACCAACCATCTCAGCCTCATGGAGTATGAGGGGTTAGGCCCCTGCCTGATCGGGGGGCAGAGCCATGAGGAGAAGGGGTCTGTACCCCCAGGAAAAGAGTTCCCTACAACTCCAGGCACGGGGAAGACATGGCCACAGACCTGTGTTCAGGCTTGTCGGTCCTCTGCCCCGCCCCATCTCCTCCAGGCCCCTCCCCTCACTGGCAGCCCTGCGGAACCCCACCCCCCTCCCACCCTGAGGGCCCTCCTGGGTTACTCAATAATGGACCCTTCGCCCCAGGGACCTCTACTCATACTACAGCCACTTAGGAGGTGGCCACTCCTGTTGCCCCTATTCTCTAGATGTGAACACCAGGGAACAACAGGGGGAGGTTAGGCTGGGGAGTGACCTGGGATCCGAAGCTCCTAAGGACTCCATCCCATGGTTCCTTCCCCCTGCCCTCCCTGAGGTCACCCCACTCCCCCCCACCTTGCCCCCCAGTCTCTAAATTACTGCCTTTTCCATGCCTCTCCCCCGACCCGGACACAGATGTCCCCTGGCCAAGGGCTTGGCTCAAGACTTCACTTGACCTGAAATCCACCCTCTGCCCCTGGCCAGCAGCCAGCCCCACTCCCTCCAAGAGCAGCCCAGGGCTCTCAGTCCTCTGGGCGCCCCTCCCTGCACAACAGAAGATCCTCAGCACCTGGTGGTGAATGAAACAAAAGGAGGGAGTATGGGGGCGACTGAGGGGGGCAGAATAAGAATGCAACACATTCTGACTGAGCCCCTGTTGGTGCCAAGCAATGACCCAATGAACAGAACAAGCAAAACCCCTCCTCTAGGGTCTCCGAAGCAGGAGACACAAGTGCCAGGGGTTCAAATCCCGGCTTTGCCACTTGCCCACGGCATGTTGGCAGACAGGTGACCTAACTCCTTGGGCCTCAGCCTCCCGATCTGCACAATGGGATTAATCATCGGTCCCCCTCCCACAGGGCTGCCACAACAATTCATCCTGCCAGTCTGCAGAGGGCATGGGACATGCCTGGTGCGAACACATGTGCACACTGTGCCCACCAGAGCGAATCACAGGGACGGGGGTGGCCGATGAGCAGGTGAACTAGTGACCTGCTGTGCTCTCGGTCCCCTCCCTCATCTCCTCGCCACAACACACCCCGTCTGCTGCCCTGTACGGCATATGGCCCTCTCTGGCTTCTTCCTACCATATATCCTTGCCCCACCATGACTCTGTTTACCTACTCCAGGTCACAGGTTTGGGTTTTGCCTTCCTCCAAATTAGAGCTCCTCTGCAAGACAGGTTAAGTGGTTCTTGATCACTAACAGTGATAAAAACCCCAACAGTGCATTATAGGGCACAGGCCACGGGCCAGGCACTGGTCTGAACGCTTGAAAAGCAGAAACTCATTTAGTCTTCATGGCAACCCTTAGAGGCAGGTCTCGGTGCTCCCCATGCTGTGGAACAGGCGGCACAGAGAGGCCAGGTGACTCGTCCAGGGTCACCAAGCAAGTGATGGTAGAGCTGGGATGTGAACCCACAAAGTGTGCTCCAGGCCAGGGGCCTCTCGGGCATTTGTCAGGTAGGTGAGGGGTGGATGAACGCACAGACAGCCTCCTCGCAGCCTCCCCTGCCAGCCACGCACCCGGAGGCCGTCCTTCCCCGGCCTGCCCGCACCTGGCCCGAGGCAGTATCCACTGGGCTTGGGTGCCGGGAGACGGCCCACTCCCCGAGGCCCGGCTCACCGTCTCGTAGTCCCGCAGGGCCGCCCGGAACTTGCCCAGCGCCATGTTGCTGGCCGCCCGGCGGTAGTAGCCCTTAATGTACTTCTTGTCGATCTCGATGGCCCGTGTGGCATCGGCCAGCGCGTAGCCATAGCACTCGGTGCGCAGGTAGGCCAGGCTGCGGTTGCCATAGTAGATGGCGCTGCTGGGGTTCAGCTCGATGGCCTGGCTGTAGAACTTGATGGCGTTCTCGTAGTCCTTGGCTGTGGAGATGGAGGAGGCGTCATGAGGCAGGGCTGCTGCCACCCAGTAAGAATGGACCCCAGGCTGGGTCTCCCTGTCCACTGATGGGGACACCGAGGTCTGCAGCTGAGCTCAGGAATGTCTACTCAGCCTATTCCCTCTTTCCCCTCCCAACTGTCCCACGCTTTGTCTCCTCAGGTTTAAAATCCCAGGACTCGAAGTCGCTTCCACACACATTGCCCAGCCATCATCCCTTAAGGCCCCAACCTGGGTGATACTTCTTCCAGGACCTTGGAGGGTCTTCCTCCAGTCCTATGGCCCAAGGGAGATACCTTCAAGTACCAGAGCTGAGATGCTGTGAATCAGCAAATGTGACTGCCCTGAGTCCCTTGGTTGTCCAGCCCCCCCCCAAAGCAAGTAAACAAGCCCAAAGAGGGAGCCCAGTAGAACAGGAAGTGGGAAACGAGAAGGAATCTACTTAGCCCTCAAGGAGAGGGGGACATACCAGCAGAGACCCAAAAGAAGCAACAAACCAGACAAGAGGAAAAGCATTCCCAACAGAAGGAACAGGAGGTGCAAAGGCCCTGAGGTGGGGAGGGAAGGGGTGTGCTGTCAGCATAAGCCTTGTGTTCCAGGACCAGTGAGAGGCTGGTGTGGCTGGAGTGGAGCTAGTGGGAAGATGGAAGGGATGAGGGCAGGGAGGTCAGCAAGACAAATCCCGAAGGCCACAGCCGCAGCAGGGTGTGGACATCGACATTCTAAGTGTAGAGCAGCAGGATGGGTCATCTGGCCACGGGGAGGTTCCTTTTATCTGAAATGAGTTATGGGTGTGCACTTTATATGCTGACCTACAGAATCCTCACATCTCTCCATGGCACAGGCCCCGTCTGGCACTCACTTTACAGATGAGTCACAGAGGTCTTGTTCAAGGTCAAACACCCAGTCTGTACCTGCAGAGCCAGGCCTGGACCCGTCCCACGTGCCCATTCAACAGGCAGGAGGCTAAGGCTCAGAGGCTTGCCCAATTTGGGGGACTATGATATGTGCCCCCTCTGCCCCACCCTTCTGGGGCTCACAGTCCAGCAGGACACGGGGACGGACACACGGACACACACACACACACACACACCCCAACTCCAAACATCAATGACCCAGAGTGTTTAGCACAGAGACAGACCGGAAGATCTGGAGGATGAGAAAGAGTGAGTCAGGTGAAGAAAATGGAAAAGGGTTCCAGGCTCCCTGAATAGTTCTTCAATGAATAAAGGACGGAAGGAAGGAAGACGGAAACAGACTGACAGTAGGAGAAGGAGAAGTCAGGTCTTGGGGAGATGGCCAGGAACAATATAACAATTCCTCCTGCAGCCCAATACCTGGCAATCTTTCAAATAGCTCCGATGTCCCCTCTTCTGGGAACCCCTTCTTGATCCCCAGGCTGGGTCAGGCACTCCTTTGGGCTGTCCCAGCCTCTGGGCTCACCTATCCCAGCCCTGCTAGTTCCAGGTTTGTCACCATTCGGTAATGAGTGTGTCTTCCTCAGGACTGGGAGCCCCGGAGGGCATGCCCAGGACTGCCCAGGACTGCCCAGAAATGAGCAAAGGCAGAACCAGACAGCCCCCAAGTCTGACAGACCCTCCCTGGAATGCCACTGCCTTCTAGGACTACCTCCAGCCTCCTGGCTGCGTTCCAGAGGCCCTCTGGCCAGCTCTCTGGACGGCTGAGGTGTTACTCAAGTGGCCGTCTGGCCTGGGGTAGGGAGCCTGGTGTGTCCGAGCTTGACACCTGGCTCTGTGGATGCTGACCACGAGGCCTCAGGCAAACAGCCTTTCCTCCCTGCATCTCCGCTGGCTCATCTGAAAATGCAGGAATCACGCTCAGCCATGCCCTGCCTCCCGGAGCTGGGAGGGCTAAATAAACTCTCATTCGGAATGTGGCCACAGCAGATAGTTGCAAAAGAAGAGAATACATGACTAACCCAGGAGAAGAGGAGAATCAGGCAGAGGAAATGGGAGGGGACTGTACGTCCTGCAGCATCTACCCAACGACACTGACTCTGGGCCCGGTTCTACCGGCTTTACAAATCAGGCGCATCTAACCCTGGAGACAGTCCCCATTTTAGAGATGAGGACACAAAGGCACAGAGAGGTTAAGTCATTTGCCTGGGGTCACGCAGTATACAGGACAAAGAAACAAGATTTGGATCTAGGAAGCCTGAGGTCTTAACCACGTCTGCAAAGTCTTAGGATGAAGAGGCCTCTTCGGGGGTTTGAGACAACTCCTCCCATTTTGCAGAAGGGGGTGATGAGGCCCAGAGAGAGGGGACCAGGCTCTGGGCTCACAGAGGGGATGCAGCCGTGGTGGTGGCGGCGGGGGGTATCCTCTTCTCCGCGCAGGCTCCAGGTACGGAGTCTGAACACGGGAGCCAAGCACGTGGTGAGGAAGGGGGATATCCGGGCTCTGCTGCTCACACTCTGACCTTGGGCTGGCGGTTTCACTTCTCTGAGCCTCAGCTTCCTCTATAAAACAAACAGCCTGCTCCTACCTACCTCCCAGTGCCTCGGGGAAGATTAAGTAAAGTGGTGTACCTGGCCACCACAGGGGCTCAATTAAGGAGAGCTGTAATTATTCTTTTTATTGTTATTCCCACAGCCCCTGAGGCTGGGGCTCTGTGCCTGCCACTGCCTGCCAGACTGAGAGGGGCCTGGACCAGGAGCTTCCTCCTCTGTGCCAGCTCAATGCCAGCACCTCTGGCTGCCTGCCCAACCCCAGGGCTTCTGAGCGCCCAGGTCCTGGGGGGCAGGGGGCCCCTCCCCATGGCTGTTTCCCAGAATTCTTACGTCGACTCAGCATCAACCCTCGACTCGCCCCATTGCAGGGACAGCCCCACCCTCCTCGCCATCCCCCAGATGGAGACCGTGCCTTGTCCTGGACACTTCTGACCCTTCAACCCCCCCAATGCCAGGCAGTGGCCATGTTCTGTCAAGTCAGCCTCCCCAACATCTGATCTATTCATCCACATCCACATCCATCCCTACAGCCCCGCCCTGCCCCGGTCCGGCCTTCATCCTGTTGGGCCCAGGTTCCTGCCCCAGCCTCCTCCCTGCTCTCCCAGCCTCCAATCCTGCCCCTCTGCAGGGATCTTCCTAAAGCACAAACCTGGCCCTGTTCTTCCCTTTCTCAGAACTATCCATGGCTCCCCGGAGTCCCCAGCAGAAAGCTCAGGCTCCTCCCTTGCCTTTTACACTCCAGCCCCACTCACTTCCTCGGTGCCAGGCTCTGCTCACCTTTGCCAGGATAAGGCTTTCCCATCCTGTTCTTTCTGCCTGGCATTCCCTCCTCCCTCTCTCCAGCCCTCATTTCCTCTCTGAAACATTTCTTGAGTTGGTTTCTGTCTCTGGTCAGCAACACCACCACCTCTCACCTGTCCACTACCCTGGTCTCCATCCTGGCTCGAGCTCTTACCATGCGTCCCCACCACCCTGAGGATGACGCCCACTCCCTGATTGGGCCTCCAAGGCTCCACCACCAGCCTCATCGCTCACAGGCCCTGCCTCCCTGTTGCTGCAGCCTGACCAAATGCTCCCACTCTGAATCCCTTGGGCTCCCACTGAAGGCTACTGAGGCTCTAGATTCCTCCCCTGCTCCCTTCTCCCCGGCTTTGGTCCTGGTAAGTCTCCTGTCTCTCCACAGGATCAATTCTGGCTATTGGACCAAACTCTTGGACTCTTCCATCCTTTAAAAAAAAAAAAAAAAAAAAAAAGGCAGCAGCTCCCCCTCCCTGTTTCTCCACTCCCTTTTAGGACCAAAATACTCAAAGCACTTTGTCAACATCTGCTGTCTCTACTTCCTCACTTCCTGTTCACTTTGGGGTGTCCTTCTAGCTGACTACCACTTTCATTGTTCCCCAGAAACTGCTCTTGTAAACTGTTCTTGTTAAGGCTACTGCCAACATTCGTGGAGCCAAATCCAATGGCCAACGCTCAGTGCTCACCCTGGCAGAACCTGACCCAAAGCACAGCCCTCTCCTTCTAGAAGCACGCCCTTCTCTCATCTGTCCTGACACCTTTCCCGACTTCTCTTCCCCTTCACTGACTATTACTTACTCCTTAGCCTCTTCTTCTTTTCTAACCTTAGAATTCCTCAAGGTTCTGGCCACTTCTCTCCCTATATGGCCTCATCCATTCCCAGGTATTTTATTTCATTCATAGGCTGACTGTGCTCAAATTCCTCTCCTTGGAGCTCCAGACTGGCCCATCTATCTACTCAATGTCTTCCCTTGGAGTAAAACCCAAACTACCTTTGCAGTGACTTATGGAACCCTACCTGATCTGGCCCCTGTTCTAAACTCATCTTGTATCAGTCTCCCTGCTAACTTGCTAAAGTTTCAACCATGCTGGTCTTTTCATTTCCTACCGTAGGGCCTTTGCACATGTGGCTGCACCCACCTGCAACGCTCGGTCGCGATTCTTCTCGACTTAAATGCCTTCTCCTCAGTAAGGCCTTCCTTGACCACTCTTTCTAAAGCAGCCTCCAGCCCTTGTTCTCTACTTCACACCCTGTGGGGTTTTTTCCCAAAGCATTCCTCACAACTTCTACGTATTTTATCATTTCTTGTGTTTTTGCTCAATGTCTGATTCTCCTGCTCAATTACATCCGGTAAAAGGGCAGGGCCATATCTGCTTCTTTCACTGCTATATCCCCAGAGTCTAGCACAGTTCTCAGCACAAAGCAGGTACTCAATGAACATGCCGAATTAGTGAATGAATAAGTGCCCCCACATTTTACTCTTTCCCAAGCTCTTATGTCATACTATTCTTGGGATTTCCCCACCTTTACTCCCCGTGCCTCCCACGCATCCCTTTTCCTCTTGCAACCCCAAATCTCCTGTCACCTTGCCCTCCCTCATGATCTACTCCCCACCCCCCCACAATTCCCTACTCTATTAGGACAGTGCCCCCCACGCCCCACTTGGTGCCACCCACCCCAGATCTCCCCACTTGGTAGCACCATCAATCCCCAGCCCCCTGTCACTACTTGGCAGCGCCCTCTTCAGGTCTCACCATAGCTAGCACCTCTCAAGGATCTCACATATGGAAAAGCCCTCGTTCCCGTCCCCCTCCCGCCTCACACTTGGTAGCGCCCTCCCCAGTCTCCCCACTTAGGAGCACCCGCTCCGAATGCCACTTCTAGGCATCACTCCTTCTGTCAGAAGCCCCCTCTGTCGCCCCCTCGTAGAGCCATCCTGGGCCTCCCCACGCCAGGTCACTTGGTAGTGTCTGCCCCGCGCCCAGGCTGCCGCTCCGCGTTGCCATGGTTCCGCGCGGGCCAGGCACCCCTTGCCCTGGGCAGCTCTCCACCCTCCCTGGCCCCTCTCCGGGGCGGACTCACCTTTGAAGTAGTCGTTGGCCTGCGTCTTGAGCTCCTCGGCCCGCTTCAGAGCGCCATCAGCCGGGGGCTCGTCTCGGGGGGGCTCAGCACACTCAGTCCGCTCGCCCTCCGCCATCGCCATGCCGCAAAGCGACCCCCACCCTGGCAACGGCCGCCAGCGGCACCCGGCCGAATCGTCGCGAAGGAGTGCCGAGTTGCTGCTGCCGCTGCCGCACAAGTGTCGTAAAGCGCGGGCCCCAAAGGCGCCCTTGGCGCGCCTGCGCAGGGTCCTTTCGCCAAAGAGCGCGCGGAGGACAAGGTGACCAGAGGGTCCCCAGACGGAGCCAATGGGGAGGGCGAAAGGGGGCGCGCGGGGCGGGGGGGGTGAGGGGGTGGGAAGGAGGTTCTGGCCTGGCCCCCCCGCTCTCAAAGTCTGCAGAAATTGGGCGGGTGGAGATGGGTTGGGGTTTCACGGTGGGGTTTCCCCGCGGTCTTCTCTGGTGAGTGGGTGGGTGTGGCTGCAGGGCAGCCCCGTGCCCAACGCATAACTAGAGCCGGGAGACTATCCTTCGTGCCAATTATTTGTGTGACCTTGAGCACTTAGGGGCAGCTACCCCCCCTCTGAAAAATGCGTGGTTTCTCAAACCCAGAGATTAAAGTTCCAGCCTTGCGGTGCTTCTGGCTGTTGCTGAAGGCGCCCTGGATCTCCTAGTCCTTGAGCAAGGCGGAGAAGTTTGTTACGCCGTCTCCTTTCTTCACCTTCATCCCGGGGTCCCCAGCCTGCCAAGGTGCCTTAGTGCCCTTAGAAAAACACCTGAACTCTTTCTAATGACCTAGGAAACCCTGAATGGTATAGCCTCAGCCAACATGTCCAGATGCTCCCCCCACACCCCACCCCTACCTACCACCCACCGCCCACTGTACAGCCTTGCAGGCCATCCTTTCCAAACCCTCAGCTGCTACTCCTGTGGGACTGTAGCACTAAATCTTTTAAGAACCTGCTGTGGCTCCCGTCACGTCACGGAAGCTCGAGCTATTCCACTCCCCAGTCTCGTCTGGGCAGCCTGATCCCACCACCTCCTGTCACAGCCAACAGTCAGCCTAGAGGGTGGATACCAGTATCAGCTCCATTTCACCATTGAGGACACTGAGATTTGTAGAGGTCAACAAACTTGACCAAGGTCATACAGAGCCAGGATTTCACCTTGTCCCACCTGATTCTTTGCTCTTAAACCCTACTCTACTGTCTCTACACTCCATAGCCCACCTTGTGGGTTAGATTTTTGAGATTTTTAGGGGTGTGTATGTAATGGATTTGAATCCAGCTCATTCCTTTCCTGCTGTGTGACCTTGGCAAGGATCATCCTCTCTGAACCTCAGTTTCCTCCTCTCTCAAATGGGGACAAAAAGATAACTGTGCCTATTATTAGAGGATTAAATTATTAGGATTAGATTAGAAGAGGGCTTGATAAGATCATAAGAATAAAGTGTTTGGCAGAGGGCCTGACACAGAGTAAGTACTTTTTAAATACCCATTCCATTATAAATACCCAGAGTGGGACTGAGTGCCTGGAGCTGCAAGGGGAGGGGCTCTCAGGAGGTCTTGGGAGGACCTCACTCTGCTGGGTGGGCAGGGAAGGTTTCCTGGAGGAGGGGATATCTGAACCAAGATCTAAAGTATGAGTAGATGACGACCACGTGAGAAGGAGGAAGGGAGAAAGGCATTGAAGGCCAGGGAACAAGTGTCAAGGCTTGCAAGTGTTTTCTTTTTTTGAAAAGATTCCTACATGACGGCGTGCATGGCTGAGCCCATACAGCATGTGGCACTTGACCTTGGGGTCATGAGTTCAAGCCCCACATTGGACACAGAGATTACTTAAAAATAAGAAAAATAACAACACAAAAAGATTCCTACATGGAACACAGGAGAGGGGTTATAAGAGTGATCTAGAGACAGGACGCAACAGGCATACCCATCTACACATGAATCTGTAGACACACGATCTTACACACACACAAGTACAGAGAACATGTCACACAGATATCAGTACAGAATGATAGTGTCAAAACAGCCCCATGTGTGTAAGGATAATTGCAACACCACAAACCTCCCATACTCAGGAACACAGAAACCCAAAGTCACCAGAAACACACATAAAGCAGAATCATTTCACTCAGAGGATACTAACAACGTATAGGTAGACGGAATTACAACTCCCCACCCCCATCCACACAGGTTCATAGAATTATATCACAAAGACACTTACGTAGCATTACATCACCAGACCCACAATGTTACGTAGACCCACGTAGGAACACAGAGTCACATACACACAGAATCACCGCCACACAGGACAGCCAGGGTACCCACACACCCTGAAGCGACCCCACAGATGAGTCAACACACAGAGCTCTGGTGCCTACCAAGGCGAGGTCTTTATGGTGGTATAGAGATTAATGGGTTTCAGAGCCAGAGTGGCTGGTCCAGTCCCTTTCCCTTCCCAACCCAGCCCCGCTCCCTCCATTGAGAGCCCAGGTCACCCCCTAAGGGAAGGAGGGACCTGACCCTTCTTCCCCATAGCACCAATCTGGATAGGCCATCCCATGAGAAGTGCCTTCCAAAAAGGGGATGAATTGGGCGGGGGTGTGGGGGAGCTTTTCCTGTGGGAGACCCAAGAGTAGCACCATCGTAGAAACAGGGTTAGAGGGTAAGAGCGACACACAGGTGGTGGCAGGAGTTCTGAGGAGTCCTGGCCTCTCTCCCCACCTGTGATATGCAGATAGGGCTGTGCGTGTGTCTGTGCGGCTGGGGAAGTCTCCCAGATTGTAAGGGAGCCCCAAGTCCCCCCAGGTACCTGGGGTAAAGTAAAGGTAAGTGCATCCCTGGAGAGCTGAGGGTGGGGAGGAGGGGGGTTCCAAGACAGTGAAACTGTAGGGATATCGAGGCTTGAGCATGAGGTCCACCAGCCTCCTGGAATGGGAAGACTACAGATAGAGGAGGAACTGGGGCAAGCTGAGTAGTGTAGAAAGCCCAGAATAAAGTTAGGAGGATGGGGTCTGGAATCAGAAAGTCAGAGGTCATAAGATTCTGAACCAGAGGAATCCACAGGGTGACATCCAGATTCTAGAATCAGAAGTACCTGGAGGCTGAGTTCTTGGACCAAAAGAATTTGAATCTGAAATCAGAGACATTTGGAGGCTGTGAGGCCTAGAATCAGAGGAATTTATAGGATAAGAATAGAATTTGAAAAACTGTGAGGACTGAGTTCTTGAACCAGAGAGATTTGGGGAGTCACAAGACCAAAAATCAGGAGCCGGGCATTGCAGGGTCGAGAACTAGAAAAATTTGTAAAGGCAAGCTCTATACTCAGAAGTCTGAATGCTGAGTTCTAGATCTAGAGTAATTTGGAGTCATAAGATCTGGAGAGCAAACTGGAGGTTGTAAGGTCTAGAACCAAGGGAATTGATAGGGTAAAGTCTGGAATAGGAAGACTTCTGAAGCCAAGTTCAAGAATCAGAAAAGTGAGATCAGCAGATCTGGAATCAGAGGGTCCTGGGAACTGCAAGTTCTAAAGGTTGTGTGGTCTCAAACCAGTGGATGATGGAAGTCACAAGGTCTAGAGCAGAAGAGACCTAGAGCACGGAGTCTGGTCTGAAACTACTATAATGGTTAGAAGATCTACATACCACTCACTTTACTTCTTTTTGATGGGAAAAACAAGTCTTGAGGGTAAAAGTTGAAAAGAAAGGAGCTGGGCATCATGATGCATACCACCAAAATGATTCAGAAATGAGGAAGTCTGGATTTGGAGCCAGTGTATTCCAGATCAGGAAGACTAGACCCAATACGAAGCTTGGGTTTTGGGGTCCAGAGTCTGAGGCAGTTGCTGGTTGTAAGAGCTGAAATCAGCAGGAGTCAGAGCATGTGATATCTGGTACAAGGGAGACTTATTTACAGGGAAAGGTCTAGAACCAGAGGAAGTCAGAGTGAGTGCTAGAACCAGAGGGCTCCGGTGGGCGTCAGCTCTGAAGCCGTGAGACCTAGAACCAGACAACTTGGGAGACCATGGAGGTACAAAAAGATAGCACTGGAGGTGGGGAGGTCCAGAACAAGAAAGAGTTGGACGTGGTGAGGTCTGGAATCGGGTTTGGAAGATGTGTTGGGAGAGGGGCAGGCTAGAAGAGCAGGTCAGAAGTTGTGTGGTCTAGAACTGCAGAGAGCAGGAGGTTGCCTGGTCTGGGAGCAGAGGAAGCTGGAGGCTACCCCTGGAAATGAAACCAGTGTCCAGGCAAGGCTGGGGCAGCAAAAGTCCCCACTAGAGGGGCAGGCAGAGAGGGCTGGCCACTTGGAAGGCTAAGAGACTGGTAAGAAGTTGCTAGGGGTGAGGTCTGCCCCAGAGCTCCCCCCACCACCACATTAACCCCTGAGGGAGGAGGGGAGATCAGAGTCCCGCATTCATACGGACTCCAGGCCACTGATAGTGATTCAAAACCCATCATGAAATCAACAAAAAGAAAAAATAATAAAAGATGGATGGAAAAGAAATATGACTATGGTTATCAATACTCCCCAGAGCCCAGAAACACAGATCTGAACCCCAGTGTCCCCCACCCCGAGTCACCCAAAAATCAAGCCAGGAGAGTCAGAGAAAGGGATGAGGTCACCAGTATTGAGAACCTCAAGGGAAGTCCTGAGAGGAGGAGGAGGAGGGCTCCAGGGGCTCCCTCCCAGAGGTCACTGAGCTGAGACCACCCCAAAGTCCCCAGACATGGGGGGCAGAGGGGCTAGGGCTGAGGTAGGCCCAAGGTGGGCAGGGGCCACTGAGAGGAGAAGGGAACCCCTCTCCTGGTACCCCCATCCTGTGCATTGGCTGCCGGCGTGGAGTGTGGTTGAGGTCCTTTCTGGGGAGTAGAAGGGAAAGGGGCTGGCTCAGTTGGCCTGGGCCAAGCCTACTGATGGCTGGAAGTGGCTCCTGGGCTCTGCCGTGTCCTCATCTGGGTAGAGAGAGAGCAGCGAGGGGCCCAGGCCTGTGGGGGGAAGACAGAAGATCAACCAGTGGGGAATTACTACCCAAACCCATCTTCCCCTCCTGACCGTTAAAAGTGTGGGTGGTGATCTGACTGGATTCAGATCATAGTAAAATCTTGGGCAAGTTCTATTCTCTGAGCCTCAAGGAGCAGGATGTTTAAGGCAGTAGTTAAGAAGGCTGGAGCCAGATGCGGCCTGAGTTTGAATCTAGGCTCTGCTCTTTACTTGCTGTGTGACCTGAGACAGGTGACTTTACCTCTCTGTGCCTGGGCTACCTCAGAAGTAAAAGGAGCCAACAATACTTCCTTTCCAGGGTTGCTGTGGGAAGGAAACGAATGAATCCACGTAGAGTGCTTTGAACAATAGTATCAATGAGCACTCAGCAAGTGAGCTCCTGCTATTATCCAGGAAACAGGGAGACCTAGACCTACCCCACTCATGAGAATTTACCCAGTCAGAAAATACTCACTGAGCACCTGCTGTGTGCCAGGCACAGGGGTCACAGTAGTTAACAGGACAGACAAGACTCCCTGTCCTGGGTTCCAGGGAGGGGCATCAGTTCAGTCATGTACACAGTAGGTTTTGCACAAAACCTGGCACAGAGTGAGTGCTAAATAAATATTAGCTCTTCCTTTACAAATATGTACTGAGCCCCTGCTCTGTGCCCAGCCACTGCCCTGCCTCCCAGACAGGAGAGTAGGGCCATGACAAGACAAGCCTGGCTTCTGCCCTCACAAGGCTCACACCGACAGGGAGAGGAGAGCCAAAAATCAAATAATGACATCAACACCCACATAAATATGGTCTAGGATGGGTGTTATGAGCCATGAGCTTAGGAAGTTAGGGAGGGCTTCATGGAAGGGGTAATATTTGATCGGAAATCTAAAGGATGTGGTAATTAAGCAAAGAATAGAAGGTAAAGCATTCAGGCAGAAGCATCAGCATATGCAAAGGCCCTGAGGCCATCTCCTCTAGGGAGATTTAAATCAAAGTCAGCACGATGCCGTATAGAGTCCCCCCACAACCAGCCCCTCACCCTTCTCCTCTCTGCTGCAGCTATACTGGCCTTGTCCCCCAACTAAGATATACTCCCACCTCAGAACCTTTGCATTTACTATTACCTCTGCCTGGAATGCTCCTCCCCCAGAAACTGTCACTGCTCACTCCCTCACTTCCTTTAGGTCTTTGCCCAAATGTCATCTTCTCAATGAGAACACTCTTAATCGTACTACTTAAAATTGAAATCCCCCCACCCCAAGTGCCCTTTCCCTTTGCATGCATTATTATTTTCCCAGAAGCACTCATCTTCCTCTCTTGCACCCCTTCTTGTATTTGTGTCTTTATTCTGGACTATGTCCCCACTACAATGTCAGCTCTGCGACAGCAGGGATTTCTGTTTTTGTTCACAGTTGTGTCTCCAGCTCCTAGGACAGTGCTTGGCATTGACCTGTGTTCAGTAAATCTTTGTCACATGTATGAGGGACAGAATGAACGAGAAGACCGTAACTGTGGCTGGAATGGAGGATGTGGAGCCGAGTGCGGTCTGAAGGGAGGCAGTGATCAGACCTGCAGAGACTAGAGTATAAAGTGAGGAGGCAGTGATCAGACCTGCAGAGACTAGAGTATAAAGTGAGGAGCTTGCTTGCTCTTTCTCAGAAGGGCACTAGGGAGCCATGGATGAGTTGGGAGAAGAGGGAGGCCAGGGTCAGAATCGTGCTTTGGGAAGATCCCCTAGCTGACGCGTGGAGGTTTGGAGTGGAGCTCTGGCTACTGACGATTGTGCTGGAAGGGGAGGACGGGAAGCTAAACGAGCCCAGCAGTGGACTAGCTCTGTGGAGGGGCTGCCACACCAGCATCGCGTGAGGGCAGACATTTCTCAAACGTTTACTACCAATTGGTCTTGAGCTAAGCTCTCCCATGCTGCCCCTCCACAGATCCTGAGAACATCTCCTTCAGGTAACAACTACTATAATGGATCCTAACTATTTCCCAAAGCCACACAGCTGGGAATGACCAAGGCAGGGCAGGCCCAAATCGAAATCAGACACAGGCTTTGGGAGGCCCAGTGTGGGCCTGGGCTCAGCTTCCTCCCCAAGGGACACCTCTGGCAAGCCCCTGCCTCCCTGGGGGCCTCTCTTCCCCCCCACCCCACCCCACCCACCCCGCAGTGCCGCTGAGAACAGGGAAGGGCTGTCTGTCTTTACCAAGGTCAAATCCAGCCACTGACGGTGCCCCCCTCCCACCTTCTGGATTGCCCCACCCCTCCCCTCTCAGCCATCTGGGCACCTCCTCGGGAAGAGACGGACCCAGGGCCGTGCTACTCACGCAGGGGCTCACGCAGTCCCAGGAGGTGGGTGCTGGCGTCCTGCTGGCTCCCTGGGGCTGGCCCTCCGGTCAGAAGGAAGCTCTGCAGGAGAGACACAAAGCTGCCACTATCACGGTCATGATCGTCAGTGTCCCTCTGCCGGTGCTCCTGCTTTCAAATGCTCCTCGTGCCCTGATGTGAGCGTGCTGCTTCCTGCCCGGACTATGACCTGGGCAGCTGCTCGTCCTCTCGTGTGCAAATGTGAACGCGAAGCATAACGGTCATGGCGACAATATCTTAAGAGCAGTCGTGAGGATTCAGCAAAATGTAATCACGCAACAAATACCGTGCATCGTCTGCTGCAAAGTAGGCACTCGGCAACTATCAGCAGTGGGTACTGTCACACACCTCTCATGTTCAAACCCCTGCTCCGAGTGAGGAGCCAGAGAGCCACGGAAGGTCCTGGGGGAGGCTGGTGGCAGGGGCGCAGCCTAGGCCGGGTTTTGGAAAGAGCATCCTGGTTGCCATCGTGCAGACAGGACAGCAGGGGTGAGATGGAAGTAGGGAGCTGGGGGAAGAAGGCGGACAGGGGGTGGTGCCTTTGCTTGGTTGTTTTTATACTATTTATTGACAGCCACTAAGGATCGACCCGTTTTCACTTGCCTCTCATGAGTCCTGTGAGATGTCACCATCCCACTTCCCAGATGAGGAAACTGAGGTTCATGGCAGTCCCATCACCTGCCCAAGGTCTCACAGTTACAAGGTGGCAGACCTGGGACTTGACCCCAAGTCAGTCTGACTGTTGTCTGGACTCTTAATGCTACACTAATAATCCAAGGCCAAGAACCATTCTGGGTTTGGGAGGGAGGCCCACGGGTGAAGATCCTATACATACTAACCTTTGCCGTTTCTCCCCTTTACCCTGCGTCATTTTTCTGCTTAGAGCTCACCACCAACTTACATAAATTTGCGAAGCCCTTTCATACCATGACCTGAGCTGGCAATGGCAATCAGGGTCCTAGCCTCACCTGGATGATTGACCTTCCATTTGACCTTGAGTCAGCCCCTTCCCCTCTCTGATCTTCCCACCCGTAAAACACTAGGTTTAAGCCCACTAGGTTCTGAGGACCAGAGAATCCCACGAATCCCCCAACATACCAGGCTGAGGGGAGGCAGCAGGAAGTTTTCGGCTTCTGGGCTGGGGGACCATTTGGGGGGTCTCACTCCTAGCAGCTCCACGCCCTCGGCTTCGTCCTCTGTGCTCTGAGCCAGGGTTCTGGAGGGAACAGGTCAGAATCTCAGCACACACAACAAACCTGAGCAGGCGTGGGCCCCACTGTGAGCAGGTGATGAGTACTCGTTCACTCTCCCAAGTGCCTGCTTATTCCTTTACTCACACATTCACCCATCCTTCTGCCCACCTTCCATTTATCCACCCATCAATCCGGCCACCCAGCCATCCACCAATCTACCCGTCCATCCATCTGTTCATCCATCCACCTACCATATTCATTCATTCCCTCCCTCCCTCATTCAATAAGTCCTTATTAGACACGAACTGTATACCCAGCATCGAGCTGAGAGCTTTGGGAAATAATGAGATGTATCCATAAAACCTCACGTGGACAGTAAAGGGACCATTCTGGACACTAAATGGGTGCACACCTGCCATGTGGAGAGCAGAAGCTTGAGCATTAGTAATTTAACGTCTCTGGAAAGAGGGCGTAGACCCTCTGAAATTATATGCAAAATTGTGCATCCGTATGTATGTGTAAATGTTCTTGGGAAAGAGTCCATAGCTTTCAACAGATTCTAAAAAGGCGCTAGGAAACTTGGTTCTAGACAGTTTTTTTGGACACTGTTGCAATGTCCTCTTAACTGTGACAAAAATTGTGACGAGGCCAGATATAAATATGTTCCAAAGGAGAGGGCCCCGGTGGACTGGTGGGATCTGGATAGACGAGGAGAAGAGTGGAGGGCACTCCAGCTGGCCACAGCCAAGACAAAGACGGGGGTTGAAACAAACATGGCACGGGCTGTGGACACCGAGGGCCTGGCGGGAGCAGAGTTCAGCAGGAGGAATGAAGCGGGATGTGGCTGAAACAGCAGGCAGGAGCAAAACGGGGGTAGGGGGGGCTCACTCCCTTTATATCCTCCCTCTACTGCGGCTCACCTCTTCCGAGCCCCAGCCGTGGGGGAGGGCGCCAAGGGGTCCCCTCTGGAAGGGCTGGAGCAGCTCAGCCGGGGGTCACTCCCCCAGCGGGGCAGCAGGGAGGGCTCGGGGGCTGGGGGCGACAGGCCATGGAAGCTCCGAGCACGGGGCCGGAGGACAGCGCCTGGAGGTCTGTGGAAGGGCCTGGGCCGCTGCTCGCTGGAGCTGAGCTGGAAGTCATCATCCATGGAGATGTAGGGGGCCAGCATCTCCAGATCCAGACCATCGACGTCCTGCGGGAGGCAGGAGGAGGTTAAGAGCAAGGGCCTCGGCCTCAGGTGGGCCTGAGCTGGACTCCCAGCTCCGCCATCTCTGAGCCAGGTGCCGGAGGTCAAGAGTCTGAGCTTCGCTTTGCTCGTCTGTAAAATGGGTGGAAGGACTCTGTGGCAGCCAGTCACCAAGATGGCTCCCAAGGAGCCTCCCCTCTTGCTGTTTGCGCCCTCGTGTAGTCCCTACTGCAGGGACGAGGGTTGATCTGGGCACAATAAGATTTCGAGGGGATGACAGTGTGGGACTCCCAACATTAGGTTATAAAGAGACCGTGGCTTCTGTTTTTGCTGCAGACTCTCTGGGGTCATGAGCTGTGGGGGAAGCCCTACAGAGAGGCTCCCATGGCAAGAAACTGAGACGTCCTGCCAGTGGACAAGCAGGCCATCTTGGAAGTGCATCCTCTGGTCCCTTTCGAGCCTTCCAGTGACGGGAGCCCTGGGTGATGACATCTTGACTGTGACCTCAGAGCAAAGGCCAGCCCGCTAAGTGGCCCCCAGGCCCCTGATCCCCAGAAATTACGTGAGATTGTACATGCTCTAGGGGAATGGGTTACCCACAAACAAATGACAGGTAAGATCTTGGTCTTGAGAGTGGGGTGCTGCCCTAATGAAAGCCTGAAATGAGGGGCAGCTTTGGCACTGGGCAGTGGGCGGGGGCCGGAAGGGCTCTGAAGAGGCTATTGGAGCCTAGGCTGCCTTGAACAATTAGTGGACACGTGAGGCATGAGGAGCTGGCCAGGGAGGGCATAAAGGAATGTGAGGAACGTATGACCGGAAGCCCGAGGAAAGGGTTTGTTTTTTTTTTTTAAAGATTTTCTTTATTTATTTATTTGTCAGAGAAAGAGCAAGCGAGAGAGCGAGCACAGGCAGACAGAGTGGCAGGCAGAGGCAGAGGGAGAAGCAGGCTCCCCGCTGAGCCAAGGAGCCCCATGGGGGACTCGATCCCAGGATGTTGGGATCATGACCTGAGCCAAAGGCAGCTGCTTAACCAACTGAGCCACCCAGGCGTCCCGGAAAGGGGGTTTTTGTGTGATGGCTACAGTTTAGGGTCGCCTGCGGTTTTGTGGAACTTGGAACAGGCAACTAGTGAGCTGGGCCATCCAGCTATGAGCGTCCCAGCCCCAGTGCTGAACGGCTGCCTGATTGCCTCTTGCCCTTGGAGTAAAGGCAAGAGGAGAAAGGAGCTAAAGGAGAAAGGCTACACATGAAGGAGCTGAAGGGGACTTGAAGGTCTGGAAGATTCTCAACCTCCCCATGAAGTGAAGAATTAACTTTACCCAAAATGAGGTGTGGCCTTTGCCCTGGCTCCTTGGGATTTCCTGAGTGACAGGTGCGTCTCTGCTCCTCATGGTGAGCCCCTGGGGCCACACTGGACACCGTATGCCAACGAGATGACTCAGGCTGGGGGCTGGCCGTGCCCAACGGCCAACCATGCGATGAGAGGGTTGGGGCCCCGTGAGATCAGCCTCACCTCCGGGGGAAGTGTGTGTGTTGGGGAGGTAGAGATGAAGATCAAGGTCAACTGCATGGGCAGTAATTCAGTCGTGCCTACATAATGCCCCTTAGGTGAAAACTCTGGGGACCTGGGGCACCTGGTTGGCTCAGCAGGGTTGTGTCTGCCTCTTGGTTTCAGCTCAGGTGATGATCTCAGGGATTGAGCCCCATGTCAGGCTCCAAGTTCAGCAGAAGTCTGCTTGGATAGTCTCTCCCTCTGCCCCTCCCCCTGTGCTCATGCTCTCTCTCTCTCTCTCAAATAGATAATAAATCTTAAAAAACAAAAACAAAACAAAACAAAAACCTCTAGACACCACAGCTTGGATGAGCTTCCTGGTGTGGCAATACGCCATGTGTGCTGCCGGGAACATGACATGTCCCCGGGGTCATGAAAGCTTTGCATTTGGGACCCTCCCACTCCCAGATTCTACACTATGCATCTCTTCATTTGGCTATAATATTCTTTTGAAGTAATAACTATCATCTTAAGTCCAGTGCTGTCCTAAGTTCTAGAGCTACTGCCAGCAAATTACGGAGACGGAGGGACTCATGGGAATCTCTGAATTTGTAGGCGGCTGGTCTGTAGTGAGGGCGGCCCTGGGCACCACAGCCAACGAGCTTGCAGCTAATGTTAGAAGTCTTGGACAGACTTGGCAGACAGGAGGACTGTGGCCTTCACCTTGGGTTTGGCTGAGCCTGGGAACTCCCCTGATGGCAAGGGATGCTAAAACTGAGCAGGGAAGAGCGCTCTTGGGAGGGCTTGGTCTAAAGATGAAGCCCAGGGTAGGACTAAAAAATTCTTTGTTAAGGGGCGCCTGGGTGGCTCAGTGGGTTAAAGCCTCTGCCTTCGGTTCAGGTCATGATCTCAGGGTCCTGGGATCGAGCCCCACATTGGGCTCTCTGCTCAGCAGGGAACCTGCTTCCTCCTCTCTCTCTCTGCCTGCCTCTCTGCCTACTTGTGATCTCTGTCTGTCAAATAAATAAATAAAATCTTTAAAAAAATTCTTTGTTAAGACTTCAGAAAGATCAAAGGAGTTGCCTAGAAAATCCCTCAGTCAGACAACAGTGCTCTGGAGTTTAGGGATGTGCCTCACAGATCTTCTCAGTCAGAAAATGGGGCGTCTACTAAATTTCTGAGCACGGTCACTCAACATCTCAGCAAAAGCCCAAAGTAAAGAAGGGCTTATCTTGAAGAGATCGTGGGCTTTACTTTTGTCTAAAGGAGTGAACTCCAAAGAGATTCATGCAAGACCCACACATTTTTTTTTTAAAAAAAAGATGATTATATAAACAGAAACGTTGTCAGCTTGGACTGGAGGGGACAGAGATGGAACTAAATGAAAAGAGATCTTTGGGCCACCGAAGTTCCCTAGTGAGAAAGCAGGTCAGGAAAACCCTCTCAGATGCAAACACCCTCTCAGGGTGCAGGAAAACCCTCTCAGATGTTACCCCTTATGAAACAGCAAGGAGGACTCCAAGTGAGGAGCCCAGCGTCTAGACAGCGGAGCCGAGAACCATGGAGAAAGGCCCTAGGAAGTAGTAGGGATGAGTTCTGATCAAGGAACTTCTCACAGTTGCCCAACTGGATTTCAGAACTCCTGGGGACTAATGACTCCTGTATGCGCTCCAGTCCTCTTCCTCTTTTTGAACAGGGAATACATGGCCTTACTCTGTGCCTGGTCCACCACTGTATGTGGGGCATACGGCTGGCGCATCACTTGTCTCTTTGGTTCACAGGCCAACAGAGGGAGAGCCTCACCATGCCCAGACCCAATGCAGGTGACAAGCTTCCAGATGTTGGGCTGATACTGTTATGGGAAGAGACTTTGGGGGCACTTGGGAGGGGGTGAGTGCGTTTTCCATGAGGGAGAGGCATGAATTATTGGAGTCCCCAATGATCTTTGCCTTCTGGTGTATGCGGATGCCTTCTGCATTGTATCAGGGTTGGTCTGTATGACCGATATATTCATGAAGTGATGGTGCGTTGCTTCTGAGATTCGGTTATAAAAGACTGCATTTTCTGTCTTGGGCTCACTCTCATTATCTCTTGAGTTCCCTGCCTTTGGGGGAAGCCAGAGAGCCTGCGTGGTAAGGAACTGAGGCCTCCAGCCAGAGCCAGTGAGGGACTGATGCATGTCAACAACAATGTGTGTGAGTTTGGATGTGGATCCTCTAGCCCCACACGACTGTACCCCTGATGGAAAGCTTGACTTCAGCCTCACAAAAGACTCATCAGAAACCATCCGGCTGAGCTGCTCCCAGATTCCTGAATCTCAGAAATGGTGTGACACGACAAATGTTAGTTGTTTCAAGGTACTCTGTTTGGTAATTTGTTTTGGAGCAACAGAGAACTACTACATCATATCACTGCCATTCATCTAGCCACTCAATCATCCAAACATTATCCATCCACCCATCATCTACCCAATGAACCAGTGGCCTATCTAACTACCTATCCAAACATCCATTATCCATCCATCCATCTGTCTAACCATCACCCATCCACCTATCCCCCATCCTCCACCTAATGAATATAGTGGTCCATCCATCCATCCATCCATCCATCCATCTTACCATCACCCATACATCTATCCAGCATCATTCACCTAAAGAATACAATGGCCTTGGGGTGCCTGGGTGGCTCAGTGGGTTGGGCCTCTGCCTTCGGCTCAGGTCATGATCTCAGGGTTCTGGGATTGAGCCCCACATGCCTGCTTCCTCCTCTCTCTCCTCCTGTCTCTCTGCCTTCTTGTGATCTCTCTCTCTCTCTCAAATAAATAAATAAAATATTAAAAAAAAAAGAATACAATGGCCTTTCTATCCATCCATCCAGTGGTCCCCTCAACCACGCTACCACCCTCTCTAAAGCTTAGTTATGTCAGCCCCCAGAGCACAGAGGTAAAGATTGTTCCTTCCAGGCCAGCCCTTACCTGAGCTACATCTAGACCCGACTCCACAGAATCAAGGTCCTTCCCTGAGGCCACGAGTTTGTGCGTGTTCTCCACGTTCAAGAGTGGTCCATCTGGGAGATCAGCCTGTGGGGAGAGAGCAGACGCTTAAGGAAATATGGAGTCTAGGAAGTGTTAACAGCAAGACAGTCTGGACATTTGAGATCAGGGGCAGCAGTGAGGGTTAAATGTCACACAGCTGGGACACCAAGGGGGTCAAACAGCGAAAGCAAATGAATTCTGGACCTGGGTGTTGGGAAGGTAGAAGTGGCCAGGGATGGACTGACAGGGAAAACTCAGAGATTCAAAGACCAAAGCCCGAGGCCAAGATACTCAGGCCCTCTTGGGAGTCTGGAGTCTGGGTCAAATGATGCAGAGTCCACTAGCCCAAGTGTAAAGGTCACAGGCCACAGTCTTATTTCTCTGGTGGAGAGAAGATCTTGGGGGAGGGGCGGCTGGGGAAGGATGAGGAGAGTCAACAGCAGATAACATGGGCCCCTGAGTCAACGGTCACACTATCTGAACTCAAGTAAACAAAAAGTAGCTTCTGTGGTATACATAGCACATACAGGGTGTCAGGGGTCTACTAAGCGCTTCCCGTGAATGATCTCAATGAACCCTCCCAGCAACCAATGAGATGACTACTTGCTATGATCCTAGTTTTATAGATGAAGACACTCAGGGCCCATGTGTCCAGGGAAACACAGCTGGGAAGTGGCAGATTCAGGATTTGAATCCTGGTCTCTGTCATTTAAGACATCAGACATTCTTGACTCTTTGAGAGCCTGGATGATCGATCACAAGCAAGGAGGGAGGGTCACCCGTGCCAGTCCCAAATAGCCCAGGTTTTGGTCCAGATCACAGCTGAAGAATCTGGGATCTAGGTCTTAAAGGAACCCCATCTCACCCCAGCCTTCCCATTGCACAGAGGGAGAAACTGAGGCCCAGAGAAGAACAAGATTCAAGCCAAAGGCCAAAGTAGCCTGAGTGCGGAGGATTTACTTGGGAGGGACTGCTTACCGGAAGAGGACTTTGGGGGCGCTGTGTGGCTGAGGGTGCACTGGGGGTGGTGGCTCCTGAAGTCCCGTCCAGGATGGGTGCCAGGAGGCGACGGAGGTCGGGACTGCAGAAGCGCCGGGGGTCAGCGGCCAGGGTGGCCTCGCTCAGTGCGGGGGGGTGCAAGAAGGCCAGGATCCGGGGACCAGAAGCATCTACAGGACACACAGATGGGGAGGACACAGGGCTGAGGGGCAGAGCCCTCCCCACCAACCCAGGGAGCCTCGCTGGCATTTTCCATAACTGATCAGGGTGGAAGCTGCTCACAGCACTGAGGAAATGAGTTCTGGGGAACCGCTGCTCTATCCCTTCAGTTGCTAGATTGTGGGGAGACCCTGGAGGGTCCTACAGGGGCCAATGTGGGGTGGGAGGCACACAGTAGGCTTGAGATAGTAGCAACTGCCCAAAGAGGGAGAAATGTTTTAATATTTAAAATCAACGCGGCTAGACCAAGGCACACGTCTGACCCGATTCTTCTCTAATGGCACAGAACAGCAATCGGTCACTCCGCTGGGGGTGGGGGGGGCGCAAGGAGGTTCACCCTGGAGGTGAGTTCTGAGGCAGAAAAGTAAAGGCTATCGGTGACCCCACACCACACCCACGAGCATGGGCTGCCAGCAACAGCCTGGAGAAGGAGATGGCCTTGAGGAGCCATTAAGAAGAAAAGCTCGTCCAGGACTGGGGGGTCAGATGGGGGAGAAGGAATAGGGAGAAAGGAGCCCCAGGAGGATCAAGATTATTGGATGCCAGTGAGCAGTGAAGGGGGAGCAGAGAACCAGCTGAAGGGTGGGGGCAATGGAGAGCCACAGCAGGATTCCCAGCAGAGGAGCAACAACTGAAGCAATCATCCCAGGGACACAGGAGAAGTAGAAGGACCGAAGAAAGAAGAGCATTCTGGGCAGAGGAAGCTGCCAGTGCACAGGCCCTGAGGCATGAGAGTCTAGCATGTTCCAAGAGCACTAAGGGAGCTGGTGTGCTCAGAGGGTGAGTGAGAAGGGGAGGGAGGCAGGAATCAGGTCACGCAGGGCGTGGTGAGCCCCATTCTTAGGGCATTTGGGCTTTTCCCTCAACCGTCCTGAGGCCACAACCCCTCCCAGCCCCACCCCTGCCCCATACCAAGGCTGTCCCGGAAATTAGGGGCATCCTTCTGGGATGGGGTGCCCCGCTGAATGGGTCTGCGAGAGTGTCTCTCCGTTTGCTCCAGGGACAGCACCACTCCGGTCTCTTCCACCCGGCTGGGGTACAGGGCAAAAAGAGGAGCAGAAGTCAGGGAGGGTCCTCGGCCCCCAGCCCGAGGAAGCCCCCTTAGATGATGTCCCGTCGCAGGAGCCGATCTCAGTCAGGGCAGGAAGGCACTGTGCAAAAAACATTTTGCCACATTTATGTGTTTCTTTTATGGATTTAATTTTGGTTGAATGCTTTTTATCATAATAGCATTTAAAATAAAGTTATGTGTGTCTTCCCAAGCTCTCTCTGTGGAAGGAGACAGAAGAAAAAAAAAAGAGTTGGCATTTAGCACAGCTTGGGTAGAGAGGGGAAACGTTTTGGGGGGAACACAAGGGACAGAGAAGGGGAGGGTCAAAAGGCATAAGAACAACATATTCTCTTTATATTTACTTATAAACATATTCTTATAATGATTGATGAAATATATATATTTAACATCCGTACATTACCAAATATGAAGAATTCAGAGGGATATATTTTAATGAATAAGATTTTATTTATGAAGTCTCTATTCATAGACATTTTTCATATTCAACGGAATGGATTTATAAATATATCCTTCTTATGTCCCCGGCGCCTCCCTTCCCCCCAATCTCTAGCTGCTGAGACAACCCAAATGTTCTCAGTCCAATCGGCTTTTGGAGAATCAGTCAGGGGGGCTGAAAACCAGCCCCTCAGTTTGCATCTCATTTACATAACAATACCCAGGAAGGCATGTGGGTGGTCCTCCCACCAGCTCTTTGAGAAGCTACGCCCCTTCCCCACCCTCACCAAATCCCTTCTGGGCTGGACACACCCCAGTTTAGGCTGGACCAATGCCACACCAACCCCTTTGAAAAACACAAGCCTGTCCACGTCCCACGGGTATACTCACGGTTCACACACGCACACACAGGAACACAGAAACAGGTTTATACCCAGACAGACGTGCATGCACAATCTATACTCTCACGCTCACACATGCATATTCTGCATTCGTTCATCCCATAAACATGTCCTAGACAACTAGTACTGTCTGGTGGCAAAGAGCAACGGCTCTGTAGTCAGGGTCTGGGGTCAACCGGCCTTGCCACTCTGTGTAATTAAGAACACACGGATGAAGTGTGTGTGACCTCGAGTCTGTGGCTGAACCTCTCTGTGCCTCATTTTCCTCTTCTGTAAAGAGGCAATATAATAATACCTCCTCCCGGGTCCCTGCGTGGCTCAGTCAGTTAAGCGCCTACCTTCAGCTCAGATCACGATCCCTGGGTCCTGGGATCGAGTCGAGTCCCCCATCGGGCTCCCCACTCATCGGAAAGTCTACTTCTCCCCCCCTCAACTCCTCCCCACTTCTCATGTTCTCTCTCTCAGATAAATAGAATCAAAAAAATAATAATACCTCCTCCCCAGGTTGTTAGGAGGCTTAAGTGGGCTAATACACATAAAAGGCGTAGAACTGAGCCGGCCCCTGGGGAGTGCTACCTAAGTATTGGCGATTCTAGTTTCCTGAACAACTACTAGGTGCCAGGCGCTGTTCTAGGTGCTGAAGATTCAGTAGTGCCCCATGTAAATGAGTTTTATTCTTATAAAGCAAATGCTCACTGCAATGGAGGAAGGCTTGGGTCTGGGAGGGGAGGGTTTTTATACCACAAAGTATAAGCCCCTGAGCCCACAGAGACAGCCACACAACCACACACCACACAACACCTACACAGAACAAGGACAATTAATACCATAAGCTCCTTATTTCACTGGAATTAAGTAAGCCATTCCTTCCTCTCCCATCTCTGCCAAGAAAAGTGAGCTCTCCGGGCCTGCTCTTTGCTTAGAGTACAGAAGACTGAAACCGCAGGGCCTGGCCATAGAAAGGCAAATCTTCACAATGAGCAAAAGGAGTTTCCAGAAGAGGGAGGGGCAGGTCCCCTCTCTTTCGCAGGGACAATGGCGAGGCCTCTTGCCACATGGACAAGTTATTCAAAGGCTCTGATTTGGAAAGGTGTTAAAGTGATAACATTCCACATATAATTAGTCTTGTTTTCTCACGGGGCTTGAACTCCAGATTGTGAGATGGAGACCTGAGCTGCGACCAAGAGCCAGACCAAGAGCCAGACGCTTAAGCGACTGGAGCCACCCAGGAGCCCCTCCCCACTTCTGTTTCCTAAGAGAATCTGTTTTTGATCAGAAAGACGTAGGGAAACCCCTAAGGCTTTAGAAATTGAGAGCATGTCCTGGAAGAGAATTTTCAAAGAAGACCTGTAATTCTCTCTGTCTTCTGTGCTAATTTGCTGCCCCTCGTCACAATGCTGTCATGGTGAAAAACTTCTAATATGCTGAACTCAGTGGAGGAGAACCTGTGATTTTACCCCGGCACATCCATTAGAATGGTTAAAATTAAAACCAAAGAAGACAAAAACAGAGGACACAGAATGCTGGCAGGCGTGCGGGAACCCTTACTCACTATTGCTGGTGCGAAGGCAAAATGGTGCAGCCTTTTGGGAAAATGACCTGGGAGCTTCTTACGAAGTTAAATACATACAGACCATGCCTAGGTGTTTACCCAAGGGAAATGAAAACATGATCTCACAAAAGCTTCCATGAGAATGTTTACAGTAGCTTTTTTTGTCATCACCCGAAATAGGAACCAGCCCGAGTATCCTCCAGAGGCAAATGGACAGACTCTGGTCTGTTCATATTCATACCAGAGGACAAGGAGTGACCCCCACACACAGCAGAGATACACTTTAAATATGTTATGCTAAGTAAAAGAAGCCAGGCTCAAAAGGTTCCATCCTGTGGGATTCTATGAACGGAACATTCTGGAAAGGGCAAAATGCTAAAGGTCAGAGGGCAGCTCAGTGGTTGCCAAGGACTGGGGTGGGGTGGGGTGCACTGGGATTCACTACGCCATGTTTTTGGGTGATTCTCTGTAGCTTGACTGTGGAAGTGACTCCACAATCCCACGCCTTTGTCAAAACTCATAGGACCGTAGACCAAAAAGTGAATTTATTATATGTAGATTACACTTCAATTTTTTAAAAAGCAAAAGAGCCCCCACGATGCTGCTAGATTTCTTACTTTAATCTGAGTATGGAGCCCTTCTCAATTTCAGTGAACAGCACGCACACGTGCGTGGGTGTGCACACACCCACGCACGTGTGTGTACATGCAGACACACCTGTGTGCATTCGGTCACACGTGGTCTGCAGACACAGACATGTGAGCACTTGTTCTCACAGCCATGTGCACACACACATGCCTCTCACACCCATGCAGACCAGACCCACGCACTGCACACCCCCTCCCACTTACCTGATCAGGAAGTGGACGCAGACGATACTCTCAGACTGGGGACCCCGGCCCCCTGAAACCACTGTGGCCTGGGTCTGGGTCCACAGATAGCCACCGCTCCGGGCCAGGAAGCGATACTGCCCCGTTACTGCCTGGCCCTTGCTCAGCACTGGGGAAGGGGATGCAGGACGGGTCAGGGCCACAGAAGGGGCAGACGGGAAGAAAAGGCACTGGGGACAGGGGCTTGGGTATGAGGGAACCGGGGAAGAGAAGGTTCCTTGGGACATGGGGCGTAGGGAGCTGTTGTTAGGGCATGGGGGGAAGGCTCCCCAGAGCATGGGGGGCCAGGGGGGCCTGTTTCAGCGTGCCAGGAGGTCCCACGTACAGGTGTGGATGCTCTGGCCAACGGCGTCCGAGTCCAGAGCATGAATGTACTCGTAGGCCGAGCAGCCGATCAGGTCACTGGGGCTGTAGCCGGCAACCTCCGCGATCCTGGGGTGGGTGCAGTGAGGCCTGGTCAGTTCGAAGGGCTGAGGTGGAGGGTGGGGCCGGGGGACATGGGGATGAAGCCAGCAGGACAGAGACAGACAAGGTGGTAACAGAGGGAAAGGGAGAGTAAGAAACAGAAAAGGGCTTATGATAGGCTGAACAACGGCCCCCAGAGAGGTCTGCCTCCTAATCCCGGGGACCTGTGATGACTGCGACCTCACAGGGCAAAGGGGACCCCGCGGGGCTGATTAAGGGCGGGGTCTTGCGATGTGAAACTTCATGTGGACGAGCCTGGTGGGCCCTGTATGGCAATGGGGGCCCTTATAGAGGGACACAGAGAACAAGACGGGTTCTGTTCTGTTCTCATGGAGGCAGAGGGCGGGGGCATGTGTTTTGAAGACGGAGAAAGGGGCTCCAAACCAAGGAATGTAGAAAGATTCCAGAAGTGTTTAAGGCAAGGTGACTCCAGAGGAATGCGGCCCCTGACTTTAGCTCCAGTGGACTCGTGTCAGGCTTCGGGCCTCCAGAGCTCTGAGATGGTGAATGCGTGTTGTGTTGAGCCCCTTGGCTCAACGTTACAGCTGCAGCAGGAAATGGACGGGGGTGTGGGGATGGGGTGAGTAAAGAAAAGGAGGAGAGAAAAGGACCAGGTAAGAGAAGGGAAGGAAGAAAATCAGAAAAAGAGAGAGAGAAAGAAACGAATAAAATAAAATGCAATAATGATAATGATTAAAAATACACACTTCTGGGGCGCCTGGCCAGCTCAGTCAGTGGAGCATGTGACTCTTGATCTTGGGGTTATGGGTTCGAGCCCCACTTAATAAAAAAAAATTTTTTTTGTTTGTTTTAACACACCTCTATGGCATTTTGCAGCAGGTAATGCACTGGGTAGTCAGAATGGCTGCCCTAAGGAGGTTCTGGTACCACTCCCTAGGACACACCAGGAGAGCACAGCACAGAGAGGTGCCCACGTTGGCCAAGGGCACACAGCAAGGCTTTAAAACCAAGCCGAGGGAGCCCAGACTTGCCTTTCCCAAGCACAACTTCGGGGCGAGGGAAGGAGGGAAGATGCAGGAACATGAAGGGCCGAAGAGAGAGAGGGGAAGAAGGAGGAAGAGAGAGAGAGGGAGACAGGGAAGGATGGGGGGTGATGAATAAGGACGGTGTGCTGAGTGCTGCCTTCCACGTTGGGCACTGCGCTAACTGCTTTAGGTGCACTGACTCATTTAAGGAAAGCAACAGAAGGACAGGGAGGGAGTAACGAAGACTCAAAGGGGACAGGAAGAGAACCCAAGGTAAAAAGACCCACAGAGAATATCAAGATGGACAGCCACACAAGACAGAGATAGATGGCATCAGAGAGAGACGGAGATGGACCACAGGGAGAACTGGGGGGCAAGAGAAAAACCAGGGAGGGACCCAGGGGCAGAAAGGAAAAGGAGGAGCCGAGCCAATGGAGGGGTGGGGTTCAGTGGGGGCCCCTGCCCACCTCTCATCACAGTAGGTGAACTTCATGTCCAGGCTGTGGCGGCTGAGGAAGGCCCCCCTGCCCAGTGGAGGCTCCAGGCTGCCCGGGTGGGGGATGGCTTCGCAGATGAGCACCAGGCATTGCAGGGGGGGTTCCAAGTTGGGGCTTCCTGCTGGGGAAGTCTGTGCAGGGGGCTTGTAGGCCCTCATGTGTCCCGAGCAGTGCAGTACCTGGTTGGGGTGAGGGGGGCAAGGTGGGGAAGCACGTGGGTAGGTCTCTGGGGACCCCACCGGGAGCTGAGAAGGAGAAACCCCAGACCCTCCTCCAGGCCGGGCCCTGCCCACCTTCCAGGTGGCCGCCTTGAGGTTGAGGGTGCGCCCGCGGCTGGTGAGGGTGCTCTTCATACGCAAGGAGAAGCAGCGCTCGGTGGGGGCCTCCAGCTTCTTTTTGGACAGGCCTGGGGAGGGCCCCGAGAGGGGGTGAGCAGGGCGCCAGGTGGCTCTGGACAGCGCCCAGTTCCCTCCAGAGCCCCGAGAGCCTCATTCCCAGAGTGGAGACCTGGAACCTGGAGGGCCTCCAGGGGGTGGGGTGGGGGCAATGCTCTTTCAGATGCCCCAGGGCAGGACCGTGGCCCGTCCTTCCAGCTTCCTCAGTCCAGTCCTCCAGAGGAGGAGGGGACACGCTGAGGGAAAGGGGGAGCCGCAGCTTTTATAACCGGGCTCAGAGGCCTCCAAGGAACTCACTCTGCCGGGGGGTCAGGGCATCCTGTAGCTCCTCTTGGTCACAGGGATGGATGAAATCAAAGATACTGTGTCCAATGAGCTCAAGCTGCCAGGGAGGGAAGCAGGGGCAGTCTGGGGGTTAGAGCACTTTCACCGAGTCCTCCTTCCTCAGCCTCACCATCCCTGCCCTGATTTCTAAGCCTGGATTACTTCACTAGTTTGTTTGTTTGTTCGTTCACTCATTCATTCATTCACTTACACACTCACTAAGCAACCCTCTCTTTAGCACCTGCCATAGCCAGGCCCTCTTCCAGATGGGTGGGCAAAGCTATGACCACACAGGAAAAATCCCTGCCTCTCAGAGCTTACTGGCTGGCAGGGTCAATAAGGAAACCAATTAAACAAAACACAGATATAAAATAATATGGTACATAATAGGAAGAAAACTGGAGTAAGGCCATGAAATGACAGCATGCTATCTTAGACACCATATCAGAGCCCATGTCTTGAGGGGACACTGAAACAAATCGCTGAACCAAGCCAGTGAGGTGGTCCTGTGGCTCTCTGGAGTGTTCTGGAAGAGGGAACAGCAAGTGCAAAGGTCCTGAGGTGAGACCCCATTCAAATCCCACCTGGTTGCCAAGCCAAAGATTTGACAAGTTATTTCAGTTCAGGGAATGGGCATGGTGCTGGCAGGAGGGGACTCCGATGGAAGGGGACCCACACAGCTCCCAGTCCAGTAGTGGTGCTGACTCGGGGAAGAGGGCTCACTCTCCTCTGACAGCACTTCCTCCAGCTAGATTCAAATCCTGGTCTGCCACTTCCTAGCTTTGGGGCCTTGGGACATTCCCCTCTCTGAACCCAAGAAGAGCTTAAGCTAACAGAGAAATTGGTACCAGGAGCAGGATAACAAGGTGGGAGAAAGGAACAGATGACAACTGTGGAGCCTATTTATGTGAAATAGAAAAACAAACAAACAAACAAACAAACAGTAACTGTCCTGTGGGTCATGCTGTATGGGTTAGCTGAAATCAGTTCTCACCTGTGTGTCCTGCCTTCCCGTCCCCAGACCCCTATTCATACTCCTCTCATCCAGGGCCCTGCACCCCTTCCTGTGGATGGACCCTCAGCCTCTAGTCTCATCCCTCCAACTCTAACTCTGTGCGCACCAAGTGGGAGGGGGGCGCTTTTCCAATGGTAAATCCAATTCTGCCTCTCTCACAGCCTCTCCCCCGCCGAAAATCCATCTATGGTTCCCTAGGGCCCTGGCAATAAACCTAATTTGGCCCTAAATTATCCAGCTCTGTTGACCTCTCTAGACCTTTTTCTCTCACCTTTCCCACTGTACTCTGCACTTAGCCAGGATAAACATCTTTAATCCCACCCCCAACTCCAATGCTCTGTTTTATCTCACCTCTGGGTCTTTGCATAGTCTGTTCCCTCAGACATGCGCATTCCCAGTCTTCACGGTTCCCATCCACTCCCCAAATCTTCCAACTGGCTAAGTCCTTCATTAAGGTTTCAGCTCAGATGTCTTCTTTTCTAGAAAGTCCTCGACGCCCCTTGAGGCTGGCTCAGGCAACCCCCCTTCCCCTGGCTCACATGGCCCCCTAGGCTGTCCCCTCCCTACCCTTCTGCAGCTTCCCATCTGGTGACACATCTGTCTCCCCTTTGTGCTGGGAGCCCTGTAAAGACAGGACTAGGCCAGTCTCAGTCACCTCCGTATCCCAGCATCACCTGCACAGGGCCAGGCACAAAGCAGGCAGCTCCTCTCACCTGACTGAGGCCCAGGTGTTTGCTGACATTCTCCGACAGGTAAGCCATGTCTCCCTCGGCAGTGAGCACCATGACGAAGCCCTCCAGGGCCTTCAGGTAGCAGGCATCCAGAGCTTCGCCCCCTGCTCCCACCTGGTTCCACTCCCCTGGTGTCCGGGCCAGGGCAGAGGGGGTGTCTCTAGTCAGCCAGCCACGGGGCCACCCTGGCTAGGCCCCTCTGCCTTGCCTCACTCTGAAGAACTTACAGGTGCCCCCAGGTGAGCAAGAATATATGCCTGTGGTTTGGGAGTCCCAAGGAAGGGGGTAGGGTTTTCCCAGGGGCACAGAATTCTAAGGAGGTGGGGGTCTCCCACAAGAACCGAATTCTAAGGTGGGGGAGTGGTCTCCTAGGAGGACAGGCAGACTTTTAGAAGGACAGGATTCCTAGGGGCCAAAGTTTAAGGTTAAAATTCTGACTAGAGGGAGTCAGAATTCTAAAGGGAGTGGGGAAAGCCTCCCAGGGCTTCAGAATTTCAGAATTCTTGGGGCAGGACCTTGTAGATGGGCAGAATTCTAAAGAAGCAGGGACTCCCAGGTGACAAGGATTCTAAAAGGGCAGAGCCTTCCAGAGAAGTAAAATTCTACAGGGCAGGGAAGTCTCATGGGCAGAGCCTGCCAGAAGATGGCTCCACATTCTTCGTAAATAAAATCTTTTCAGAGTCCTGGAGATTCCAAGGGTGGGTCGGTCTCTCTCTCTCTCTCTCTCTCTCTCTCTCTCTCTCTCGGACCCCCCTGCAGGGCAGAATTCTAACTGGGTGGGAATTCAAGAGGACCGCTCTAAGGGGAGGGGCGATGGACCTAAGGAACTAGGGAGGGCACGCTCTCAGGTGGTCATTAAAAATTGGGCACCTAAGCCTCTCAGGGATATTTATCGCAAGAAAGTCTCCCTGGGGGCCAAATCCTAAGGGTTGAAGCACCCAAGGGAGTTAGCTGGCCTCCTATCCCTTAGAATTCCAACTCGAAGGAAGTGGGGCTTCCCAAGGGGCGGGGCCTCGCACGTGATCGACTCAGGAGGGGGCGGGGCCTCGCCCGGGAAGCGGGGCCCCCTCCGCCTGGAAGACGTTAGGGGTTGGGGCCTTGCCCAGGTGGGCGCTCCCGGGGGCGGGGCTCACCTGCAGCGCAGAGGCGGTGCATGCGCAGGTAGCTGATGGTGAGGCGCATGATGGAGGCCTTGTCCAGGTGGGCGCTGACTCCGCGCGCGAAGGGCAGCGTGTGCGCCAGCTGGTACAGCACCTCGGTCTCCTGGCTGCGCCGGCTGCGGGCCGCATCCCGGGACTTTTCCTTGCGCAGCTCGGTGCTCGACCTGCGGGCATCGGCAGCGTTCACCGGCGGCGCCCCCGGAAGGGAAAGAGTTGGATGGGACATGCCCGTGGGGCGCTGCCACATGGGGCCCCGCCACATGGGGCCCCGCCACATGGGGCCCTGGGCTCAAAGGGGGCAGGGCCGCGACCGTGCACGTCTCGCTGTGTGGCCCGGGCGAGTTCCCGGAGCTCTCTGGGCCTGCCAGGGTTATACTCTGGGGCAGCTTCTAGCCGCGGATTTTATCTGCGCCAGCCCATGCTGCCCCCCAGCGCCTCACTCTCTGAGGCGTGCCCAGGGCCTCTGTTCCCTCCCTGACTTATCTGCTGTTTGTTCCCTGGGCTGGGGACGCCTGGGAGACCGGGAGGCCTCCTGCTGGGAGGGGGCTGGCAGAGCTGGCCCCAAGCCAGGGAAGGGAGGGAACATGAAGATGCCAGCAGCCTCTGGGCCCCCTGCCCTCCAGCCTCCCTGAACCCCCTCTCCTGCCCTTTCCCCTCCTCAGCTGAGCTGAATCCTCAGAATCTTAGAACACAGATCTCAAAGTCCAATGACCCACCAACAGGGGCCCTGCTGATGTGACACAGCAAACCAACCCCAGTGTTCTGTCGAGCCAACAGCTAACCACTCACCCCTACCCTTCAGTCCACTTCAAATACCTGACTTCTACGGGTGGGATGGGGGGGGGTGGAGGTTGAAGGATGAGTATTGTTTTTTCAGAAATATCTGCCACGTATCCAGCTGCTTCCCTGTGCCAAGTGAGTAACTCACATTAAACCCACTAAGAGCTCAGACAACCCCAGCAAGAAAGTAATGACGTTATCCCCATTGAACATACGAGGAAACCAAGGCACAGAGAGGTTGCAGTGTTTGCCCCTGAGGAGTGAGGCCACGTTTGGACTGTGGTCTGCCCGAACCCTTCAGCCTTCTCTGTTGTGTGGCCCTGGGTTTATCTCCAGGTTAGTGCTTCTCCCTGTCTTAAATGTCTGAATCCAAACAACACAGTTTTTGAAAGAAAAAAAAAATTGGAGTATATTATATACAGTACAGTATGCGTAATCTTCTTTATATTTATAATATTGATAAAACCATTAATAACAATTTATGATCCGCTGAGCGTGCGTCTGACACTCTTCTATGTACTTCACCTGCACCCTAAACTTCCACTTCACAAAGGGGACACCGGGGCTCTAAAGGTAAAGTCCTTTGCACAAAAAGTCACAAAGCTAGTAACTAACTGGCAGAGCCAGGATGTGAACTCAGGCAGTGGGGTTCCAAAGCCTTCTCTCGGACTCCTTCCTGTGACCCACCCGGGGGAAGCAGAACTCTAGGAAGAGAGGCTGTCCCTTCCAAAGCCAGAGGCCACTCCTGGGGATGGCATCAACCTCTGGGCCCCAAGCAGAAGACCCGCAGCCCCACCCACAGGCCCCATCAGGAGAGTGAGAGGGAGATCGGAGAGCGAGGGGCTGTAAACTCCCTGCATCCAGTGGGAGGCACGGGGCGGGGGGAGGCAGGCTGGGTGGAGGGGTGGAGGGAGCCAGCAGTCACCCCCATCCCCTCCCTCCTAGCTGGTGGGAGGCGGGGGCCTCCAGTCGGGCTCTGCCCAGAGGACATTCCGTCCAGTCCCGTTCTGTTCCAGCCCTGTTTGTCTTCCTGCCCAGAGGGTGGGGGCGGGCGGGCCTCACCGAGCGGAGCCGGGGGCCCAGACGGAGGGAGAGGGAGTGGGAACGCAAATGGGGGTGGGGCCAGCCCCCCACCTCCCAGGCAGCTGGGCTCTGTAATCCTCTCCGTGGCAGACTTCTCCCTCCATAGGAGCCAGCTGGTGGCCGCAGCGGGACCCTCCTTCCATCTCCCTTCTTCTGACAGGAAGTGTGGGCCTCTCGCTGGCTTCAGCTGGCTTCGGAGACGCCTGGGTCTCCGGCCTTTCGTTAAACGGAGTAGGGACGAGTTCGACTGGTGCAGAGGTCCAGTCTCGGCTCCAGGATGCATGAGCTGTTTAACTCTGGGACAGACCACGGCAGGCCCTCCCTGATCATAACAACACGACCCCACGGGGCTGTTGTAAAGATTACACGAATTCATATACATCAAGGACTTAGAACAGGGCTTGGCCATCGATGAGTGCCATGAGAAGGCTACACTTCTGATCACTCCCTCTTTGTCCACATCGGGAATGGAAGGCTTTGGAGTCTCCTGCACGCTGGAGAGACCCGCGGGCTTTGGTGAGAACCCCATGGTGTGGTGTGTGTGCCATCACACACACGACCTTTACACAAGCACCTCGGAAGGAGACCAAAGTGTCATGAGAGTAATCACGATCGCTTTGCGGTACTGAGCACTCAAGGAGCCAGAGACCCCCTTAAATCCTCTCAATGGCCTGATGCAGCAGGAAAAATGATCTCCCTTTCACAGGGCCTGAACCTGAGGCTCTGAGCAATGGCCTCACTGGCCCAAGTTACCCCGCTGGTAATCAGGGCCCCCGCCACAGGGCAGCTGCGCCCCACCAATCTCAGGGAGTCCCACGGAGCATCTACTTCTACCCAGAATGCTGTCCGACTTGAATACAGTTTGTTGTGACCTGTGGGGTATCCTGCCCTCCAAAGATCAGTTCCCTCACTGCTCCTTATTTTGATGTGGTGCAGGGAAGGGGCGGTATGATTCCCATCCCCCCACCACCACCATTTTCCAGGATATGTCACTGAGGCTCAGAGAGGCAGTCAGGGGCCCCAGGCCACACATTCCAGAAGCAGATGGATGAGCTGGGATCTGAACATGACTTTAGGGCCTGTGCGCTTAAATGCCATGCGTGGGAGGGCATGTCCACCCCAGGAGCCCCTGCCCTGTCCCTCCTTTGCCCAGTAGCCTCAGTGCCTTCCCCCGTCCCAACTCTGCTGCCTCCGGATTTCCCCAGCTGGCCAGTCTCCCCGGCTGGCCCCATGCCCAGCCCTGGTCCAGCCCCCTGGCACACTGCCCAGGTTGGGACGTGCAGCTGGAACCCTGCCACCCTTCCCCTGTGTTCCAGCAGAGAACAGGGGGCGGGGCCGGGGCCTGGAGGCCCCAGGGTGAGGCCTGGGAATGGGGGCTGGGGCCCGGTGGCCTCCCCCCCAGCCCCGGCCAAACCAAGAGACAGAGAAGCCCACCTCTGCAGAAACTGCCACCCAAGAGTAAAGGCAAGGAGAAAGTAGGAAGACGCAGAGCCCTGGCCCTCTCCCTGCTGACACTGAGCTGGGTAGTGGGGGTCTTGAAAAAAAGTGTAAAGGGGGCCTGAGGTGGTATCTAGGCAGGGACCCCTCTGGGCACTGCGAGGCCAGAGGCAGGCTTTGGGAAAGGAGTTGGGGTAGGGTCAGTCAGGAGGACTCTCTCTGCCTCTGCCTCTGCTCATTCCCAAGGACATGGTAACCCAGTGGGGTGCCTGTACCCTGAGTCCTATCTTCCCCTGGAACCCTCTGATCCGGGGGGCACCCAGGCCCTTAGGGACTTCCCAAGAACATCCCTGCCTGGGGTGGGATGGCAGGAAGCCTGAGCTGGAAGAAGGGAAGGGGGTGAGGCGGTATGGGGGCCCACTCACCATCACCCAGGCCCCCTTTGGCCCAAGTGCCATCCTAGGGCCGCAGGAGGGGACGGAGCGCGGCCGGGATCCGGGTGCGAGTTATGAGTGGGTGGTGCGCAGTACAGGGATGACACCACAGGAAAGGGCTGGCCTTGGTGGGGAGGGGGGAGCGCCCCAGCTCAGCCAAGAGGGGCCCCCACCTAGCCAGGAGGGGGCGCTGGGAGGGGCTGGGCTGAGGCTGGCCCAGAAGGGGTGGGATGGAGTTCCCTGGCAGGCCCAGAGCCAGAGACTGGAATAGAACTGAAGGGGGGAACAGCAGTGGTGGTGGGGGTGAGGGGGGGCAAAAACATGAGGGTGTGGACAGATCCAATCAGACCTGGGAAGCCAGGGAAGAGGGAAGGGGGTGAAGTTTCCTGGATGCCTCAGATTGGACAAGGGAAACCAAGGGCCTGTAAGATTTTTCCGGGGCCCCAAGAAAACATGGCCAGATAGACCCCTTGGCCTTGGACCCAGAGCACTCAGCCCCTCTGCACCTGCTGGGCGGTGATCACAGAAACCTACCCTCCGGCCAGGAGGACCCAGCAGAATACTTAGGCAGGCCGTGCTCCCATCAGAGCTTGCACTGAACCTGAACCGGGTACAGCACCCTCCATGGGGGATTCCCCAAATAAGGCTTGGATGGTGTGCCCCTGTCCACAGTCACAGGCACTGAGTGGGGGTGGAGAGGGAGATAAGGGGCTAGACGTTGGGAATTCGGTCACGCTGTTTCTCTGGTATTGAAAGGGGTGACTCTACCTTTCAAAAGGGTACAGAAAGGTCCCTGGGAATGGTCCCAGGTAGCTGCTGAAAGGTGACCCCCTCTGCTTATTTCTAGGGAACCCAAGGTTTGAAAGTCTGTCAGGGACCATCCAATTATAAGGGTTCTCTCTGCTCTTGAACTCAGAATCTGACTTCCCATTCCAAGGGACTCCCTGGATCTGTGAAGGCTTAGTTTGGGGGCACCCCATATGCCCTAGGATCCCCGGGTCCCGTAGCAAGGAACAACCTCAATTCTGGGAATTCGGAGGCGGGTAGGTTCAATACGTGGAAGGAGAATGCCTTCCGCAGAAGCCCGGGAACTACTCGAACACAAGCACCCCCAATTCCGTAGGGGCCCTAACCTGGAGGGAATGCGAACCCGGAGCAGCAGGAAATTGGGGATCACCACCCCGAAGTCACTCCAGGCTAAAGGGGCGGGGTGGGGCAGCCGGGGACTTGGGGAACCCCCCTCGCCTGCAGTCCGGTAGGATGGTGGGTGCGGCGGGCATGTGCCTCCAACCGCGCGGCCCGGGGCCTCCTCGGCTTCATCCGTGCATGCCCCCCGGCTCGGGGGTCCCTGCAAGGAGAGCCCCCAGCTTCCCATCATTCCTGCCCCGAACCCTAGTACCTGGCGCGCTGTAGCCCCAGAGCCATGGCTCGCCGTCGTCGCTCCCGAGCCCTTCCAGGCCCCGAGCCCCCTCCCCTGGCCCTGCGAGCCCCCTCCCCAGCTCCGCCCCCCGCCGCGCCCGGCCCGAGGCTCCGGTTGGACGACGAGTGTGTCACTTCCGAGAAAGAGGCGGGACCAGGCGAGGACCTGAAACTCTCCGAGTGGGGGGGAGACCGCGGCATACACCGCCCCCCGCCCCGCTACACCCCTAGCCGCGGACTTCCTCCGCAGTGTCGCCCGCAAGGTCCGCGGGCCGCGCCTCCTTGGCCCAGTCTCTCTCGCCAAGTTCTGACACCAGCCCTCCCCCGAGCCCACCGAGCTCACTCGACCCTGATACCGCACCCTCTAACCCTCACCCCCAGCCCACCTCTCCATTTTCCCACCCCCGGTCGGGCCCCTCAGACCACCAGGCCCACCCCCTGCAAGTCGCCCCGCTCTGTCTCCTCCATCTCCTGCTCCTTATCCGCTGAGAACTCCCGCCTCTCCCCACCCCCACCCCAGCGCTACAATCCCTCCCCCTCTGTACCCCGCCATTCCCTCTCGGTCCGTAGCCCCTTTGCCCCCATCTCTGCAGCAAGTACCCCCACCTGACCCCGGTCTTCCAGTCGGGCACCCTTTGTACCCCAGCCCTACTTCCTTGCCTCCCTAACTCCCTTTTCAAGTTCCCACCATTGAACGATTAAGTTTATGTCAAGTAAATATGTAAAACCCAAACACACCCATTTTCTAAAAGAGCAGAGAAATGGTATCTTTCTACTAGTGAAGTAAGAAGAGAGAGGTACAAGGTCACCAAGGAGTGGCTAAAGCATTAGGATTGGCTAGGGAACAGAGCGTGTGTGTGTGTGTGTGTGTGTGTGTGTGTGTGTGTAGGGGACGGTTTACTAACCCACAGGGGACAGGTATTCTAGATGCAGCTTTGGACAGGGAAAAGGATACTACAGCCAAAGTTTGTAGGATTTGCCCTCCCCAGCTTTGTCCTCACTCAGCTTTCTGGTGGGGAACCACTTCTTTCTGTTCTCCCTCTATTTAATTTGAACAGGGTTGGCCATAGCCCTCCCCTCACCAGCTCCAGGCACACAGAATCCAAACCTAACCAATCAGCTTATTCTCTCTCCCTGGTCACAGTGATTGGTTCAGGGAAGACATGTGACCTAACCTAAGCCAGTGAGAACCAACCCTGAGACATTTGCTGCAACTAAAGAAAAAGGTTATTTCTGCTGGAGTTTCCCAGCTGGTAGGAGGTGAGCCGGTTACCCGGAAAGAAGAGGCTGTAAGAGATCAAAGTCAATACAGAAGAAAGCGGAAATGAAAATCTGACATCTGAAAAAGACACTCCTGACATCAGCACTTGGGTACCTGGATCCAGCCATACCTGAACTCCACTTTAATCTCAGAACAATTATGGGGTTTTGGGGGGCTGTTGCTATTGTTGTTAAATATTACTTTATTCATTTACTTTGTGCTTAGATTAGTGTGAATTTATTTCAGCTGCTTTCAATCAAAAGAAAGAATCTTGATAACCAGGGAAAATATCTCCCACGCTCTAGTGTGGAGGCAGTGGAGTATGAGAAAACAAGAGGCCTAAATTAGAAAGGGCTTCAGGGGAAGCAGTGTCCTCCATGAGGAAGCAGGGGCTATGCAAGACATAGCAGAGAGTCAATGCTGGGATTTACAGCACCCGGGGAAAACTGGCACTTCTGAAACACACACTGAAACAGAATTTACAAATATGCATGGACGCACCAAGCATTTATGGTCTAGGTTAGCATTAAGCTTCCCTCGGTGGTTCCTGGCAGCTAAGGCAATAGGGGGAATGTGTTTGTTGAAATGTTTTTCATATTTTGCTGAATGGATGTGTTGTTTGTTTCGAGAAACAAGATTTGTTCCTGAAACTCAACTTTAGCAGAGACCTTTTTGTTATTAAAACGTAGAGTGATCAGAGCCACCAGGGACTGTGGGAGCGTCCATGGAGTTGCCTCCCCTGGCCTCTCAAGAACAGGATAAGTAGCAGCGAGGAAGGTAAAGAGAGGGCTAGGGAAAACTATTCTGGACAGAGGGAAGAGAATATAACAATGTGGAGTCTTCGGACCATGGGGGCACCTGAGTAGGAGACTGCCTGCAACCTGGAGCATAACGAGAAGAGGTGGGAGGTGATAGTGGAGTGGTGCATACAGGTGAGCTCCAAGCAGGTCTGAAAGGCATTAAAGAAGACAGGGCAATGTCCTGAGGGCACTAAGGAGCCATGGCAGAGTTTTGAGCAGGACAGAGACACAGTGGGTGCCTTATAAAAATCCCTCTAGTTGCTCTGTGGAGAGTGGAGGCATGATGGAGTGAGAAAGGAGGTCGGAGAACAGGAAGGAGGCTGGGCATAAAGAAGACTGGGGCCAGGGTGAAGGAGAGGAGATGGACTAAAGAGACAATGAGGTTTATATAGCAACACCTCACTGTATCAGCATCAATAAACTGTGGCACCCCCAGCGAGAGAAGGATGAACTACTGATAAACATCCAGCATGGACGAATTTCAAGATCCTTATGCTGAATGAAAGAAGCCAGACACAAAACAAAGCGCGCTATGTGATTTCAATTACATGAAGTTCCAGAATGGGCAAGGCTGACCGTGGGGGGTGAGGGGGGCGGGAGTGGTGGAGATCAGGACGGTGGTTCCTTATCTTGATGGAGTTTGGGTTACAAAGGTATATGTGTTTGTCAAGACCCAGCAAATCGTACTTTTCAGATCTGTGCCTCTTGTTGTCTGTAAGTTTTACCTCAAAATAGAAAAATATGAAGGGCAAACTAATATCGATAGACAGGTAGAAGGACTCAGGGGACACAGTGCTAAATATACAGGAGGAGCTGTTGTAGGCACTGGGACTACTGTGGTGAACAAGACAGGTCAAGATCCCTGACCTGCCTTCGTGGAACTTACACTCTATTTGGCAGACAGACTACACACAGAAACATAAGTGAAATATATAGTACGTTATATTGTGACAAGTGCTATAGAGAGATGTAACCCAGAGAATGGAGGGCATAGTGATTTTTGGCAGTGGGAGCTATAATTTTAAACAGTTTGGTTATGGAAGAGCTTAATAAGAAGATTTCATCTGAGCAAAGACTTGAAGATGAGGGGGGAAACCCCGTGAATTTCTGGGAGAAGAGTGTGCTAAGCAAAGGGAACAGCAAGTGCAAAGGTCCTGAGGGTGGAATGGCCTGGTATGTTCAGGGATCAACAAGGAGGCCAGTGTGGCTAGAGCAGGGGGATGGATGGGGAGAGTAGGAAATGAGGTCAGAAAAGGTGGTTTGGGGTCTGAGGTGGATAGTGGTGTGGAAGATCATGTAGGATCGGTTTTTAGGCTATATGTGGACCTTGGCTTTCACTCTGAGGGAGATGGGAGGCATGGGAGGCTTTTGAACAGGGACACACCATCTGAGTTATGTTTGAACGAAGTTCTCGTTCCCTTCAGGTGGGAAAAAATTGGAAGCTCTTCTGCTTACAACACAAACCACCCCCACAGAGAGATTTATTTTGCTCATGAATTGCCATCGACAGGGCTCAGTGCAGCCTGCCTGCCTGGGTTGAAATCTTGGATCTCTCGTTTATCAGCTGTGTGACTTGGGCTAGTTACTTAACTTCTCTGTGACACATAGAGTCATTTCTGAAAAAAATGCATTTGAGGGATGCCTGGGTGGCTCAGTTGGTTAAGCGGCTGCCTTCGGCTCGGGTCATGATCCCAGCGTCCTGGGATAGAGTCCCGCATCGGGCTCCTTGCTCACCAGGGAGCCTGCTTCTCCCTCTGCTTCTGCCTGCCACTCTGTCTGCCTGTCCTCGCCCTCTCGTGCTCTCTCTCTCTGACAAAATAAAATAAAATAAAATAAAATAAAATAAAATAAAAATAAAAATGCATTTGATTCAAAACCACACCGTTGCCTGGCGTAGATTAGATTATTGTCTCCTGAGCTCCAGTTCCTCCTTGTTACAGAACCGCACAACCCTGATTTCACTATATGCCCATGGAGGCCTTCTTGAGTAAATCACAGACACTCCTTGGCCCATTTGGTCATGTGACATCCATCGCTTGGCCAACCAAAGAGGGAAGATGCCATTGTCATAACAGGCACACACCAAAGACTCCACCAAACGTGGCGTGCCTCCTGTTGGGAGGACACAGTAGCACCAATGAAATCCCTTCACCAAAATAACCGAACCTGAATCTGATCAAACTTCCAGATTGTAATCCATTCATAGGAAAGACTGTGGACAGAAGAACACAATAAACGACACCATGAAAAAACAGCTAACCCTGCGGGAAACCTTAGACCAGCACTGGCCAATAGAACTTTCCATGATGATAGAAATCTATCATTTCTATCTATCTGTACCATCGGGTATGGTAGCCACTGGCCCCGCGGGACTACTGAGCCCTTGAAATGTGTGCAGTAGGACTGTGGAACTGAATTTTTTATTTTTAGTTTCTGGGGTAGCTCCTTCTTTTCTTTCTTTTTTTAAAGATTTATTTATTTTAAAAAGAAAGAGAGCAGGAGAGCAGGAGCGAGTGGGAGGAGGGGCAGAGGGAGAGAGTCTCAAGCAGACGCCCCCCTGAACGTGGAGCCCCACCTGAGGATCGATCCTACAACTGGAGATCACACTCTGAGCCTAAACCAAGAGTCTGCCCCTCAACTGACCGAGCCACACAGGTGCCCCCCTGGGGCAGCTCTTTCTTTATCTTTTTTTTTTTTTTTTTTTTTGGAGGAGAAATTCACATACCGTAAAATGAACCGTTTTAAAGTGTGTAATTCAGTGACCTTGAGGACGTTCATGATGTTGGGCACACATCACCTGTATTCAGCCCTAAAACGCTTTCATCAGCCCAAAAGAACCCCCCCCCCTCAGTCCTACTCTCTCAAGCCCCGGGCAACTACCACCCTACTTTTTGTCTCTGTGGATTCACGTATTTTAAACATCTCATGTAAATGCAGTCGTAGAATAGGTGTCCTTGTGTGTCCAGTTTCTTTCACTTAGCACAGCATGTGCAAGTTTCGGGCAGTAATGCACAGGATGGCTTATATCACAACTTCATTGCTCTGCGCGGGTATTACCATGTTATTCCACTGTCTGGCTAGTCTACATTTTGCTTCTCCATTCATCAGCTGATAGACATTTGGGTTTGCTTCTATCTCGTGGTTGTTATGAATGACGCTGCTGTGAATATTCATGGACAAGTATTTGCCTGAACACCTGTTTTCAATTCTTTGGGGGGGTACCTGCCTAGAAGGTGGACTTGCTGCTACTTCTAACTTTTTGAGGAAATGCAAAACTGTTTTCCACAGCGACTATGCCGCTTTATACTCCCACTAGCAATGAACAAGGGTTCCAATGTGTCTACACCATCACTAACGTAAGGGCTATGGATCCATGACCATGGGGACGGGAGAAGGACCCCCCTCTTCTGCTTGAAAGTTAATTGTCCACTACACACACACCCCCACCCACACACACACAGGGCCAGGTGTTCCTGGATTAAATTGGATTAAACTGTGTCTACCTCTTGCATCTCTGAATTGATGACAGAAGGCTGCCTTCTGTTTTTCCAGCTTGCTGAGGGCCTGCCTTGGAAGGATGGCAGTGGATCCCAAGAATTGAGGGAGGGGATTGTCCCATCACAATCGGAAACAGGTCAGTGGTACTCAGTTTGGAGGTTAAGAGGCCTGGATCAAATCCGGGGTCTACCAATTTTTTTTTTTTTTTTGAGAGTGTGTGAGAGGGGAAGAGCAGAAGGAGAGGGAGAGAGAATCCCAAGCAGACTCCCTGCCCAGTGGAGCCTGGCGTGGGGCTCGATCTCACAACCCTGAGACCATGACCTGAGCTGAAGTCAAGAGTTGGATGCTTACCCGACTGAGCCGCCCAGGCACCCTAAAGTTACATAGTGTCTTGATGACTCAGTTTTCCTCTTCTGTATGATGGAGATATAACAGTCCCTCCGTCTCAGAGACCGTGGTGTGGATTTAATGAGAGCAGGCCTGTGTGTGCTTAGCACAGCGCCCCACATGTGGTAAGCTCACAGGATCAGGGGCCGTTCACTTGCTCACTCACTCCCGTGCTCGTTCATTCCCTCGCTCATTCACGCAAGCGTTCATGATGCATCTATTCTCTGCCTGATGGAGAGGACACAGGAATTCACCAGAACCTCTCCTGCTGGCTGAGGGGCTCCAGCTTGGAGGGTGGACAGAAAAGGCTCAGACAGGCACTTTTGCTACCCACCTGTCTGCAGGCGTACGCGTCACGTGCACGTGGATGTCACACACATAGGTGTCACAAAACAGGCTGCCGTGCACGCACGCCAGTATCAACCACCGTGGGTTCTGACACACATACACGTGTCATACCTTAAGACTAAGCCCTGTGTCTTAGCCTTGGGCACACCTTGACATTAGCGTGCCTGCCGATGTGGGCACGTGGAGGCCTGCTGGCACCAGTGACTATCTGCATTCTGTAAATAACAGCACCTGTCAACCAGGAAACAGGTGAAAGCTCACACTCCCGTCTAGGGTCCCACGTCATGGTTCCCTGTGCAGGTGCTGATGCGTATGTTTGTGTTGGTATCGGTAAGCGCCGGGGGGCAGTGGGATGATGGGTGGATGTGGTGGCCCAAGTCCCTGCCCCTCCCCTCCCGCTGGCTTCCTCAGCGCTCTGGTGTCCCCAGCAAGAGAATCTCTCACTAGACTCTGCGAGGCTGGGAAGCCTCCTCCCCAGAGCCCTGAGGCCCCATCTCACCTGCTCATACCTGTCAGAGCTCAGTGACCCTGGCAGCCAGGATGCCATCCCCAAGAGGTGTATGTAAATCTAAGGTTTCTGGCAACTGGTGGCTGGGACCCGGGACCCCAAGCCCCTTGTGATGCACTTCGCAGCCCTGATGAGGAAGGGTTTCCTGGGTCCTGCTGGAGTCTGCTTGTGCAGGAGGAATCCCTTCCTGTCAGAGGCTACAGAGGCTCCCATTCTATATCTAAACAGCAAAAATTCTGCACTATTTCCACCTGCTCTGAACTTTCCAGAAAAGCAAGTCCATGGGAATTAAGGGAAGATCACACCCTGTTTGGGGCAGAAGTTGGTACTGGGAGTGTTCACCATTTCACAGACTCCTATCATTGCCGTCTCCCCTCATCGTGGCATTTGATGCCCAATCTAGCCGGCCACTCTGCTTTGCCTTCTCCTGGGGTCCACATGGACAGATCAATGTTCTTACTTAGCCCTTATTCCAAGACATCAACGACGAAGAAAAATAGACATCTGACTCTTGTCTTATTCACCTGAAATCTAAAAGTATAATTCACCAACAGCAGGGACAGCTGGCTGTTATGTCTGAGCACTGAGCACTGAGCACTGAGCACTGAGCACTTCCCATTCCTTATCAATTATAGGCTCTCCATCAGCCACTCCTAATGCCAAGATCCAAACACATCTGAAATAGGAAAGACTGTTGTTGAACTTGATGGCAAAGCCTGACCTGATACAGGCTTTTTTTTGGTAATCTGTGTTCACCCCACTTTGAGGTGAAGAGCCCACATTTCCCTGCGGAAATACTGATGAATGGATGCCTGGGTGGCTCAGTTGGTTAAGCGGCTGCCTTCGGCTCAGGTCATGATCCCAGCGTCCTGGGATCGAGTCCCACATCGGGCTCCTTGCTCAGCAGGGAGCCTGCTTCTCCCTCTGCCTCTGCCTGCCACTCTGTCTGCCTGTGCTCGCTCTCTCTCTCTCTCTGACAAATAAATAAAGAAAAAAAAATAAAAAATTTTTAAAAAAAAGAAATACTGATGAAGTGTCTGATTCCAGGAGCCACCCAGACCCCAGCTGGGCTGTTAAGCCTACGTGCCATGTATGTGCACCAACTTTCTAAAACCTAACCACCTCCTCGATTCTTAAATGCACATGTCTGGTAAAGGACAGCGGATTGTATTTTTCCTTTGTTTCTTCTCTATATTGCAGGCAACGCCTCACAATGAACTTCAGGTAGAGATTATATGCACGGGTAAGGTGGGCTGTGTACAGATTTCATTTCACGATAATAAAAGGATATTTTAAAATGTCTATTTTTTATTTTTTCTAAGAGGTTATTTATTTGACAGAGAGAGAGAGAGAGAGAGCACAAGCAGGGGAAGCAACCGCTGGAGGGAAAGGAAGAAGCAGGGTCCCTGCTGAGCAGGGAGCCCGATGTAGAACTCGATCCCAGGACCCTAGAGTCAGACCTGAGCTGAAGGCAGAGACTTAACAGACTGAGCCACCCAGGTGCCCCTAAAATATCTAGTTTTTAAAAGAGGGATACTAGATTGAATGGAACTGGATTGAATGGAGGTGAGAACTGAAATTCGAAGCCAGTGGTTCCGAAAACATGGTCAGCAGACCCCTAGGGGTTCCCAAGATCCATTCATGGGATCCACAAGGTCAAAACTATTCTCATAATAATTCTCAGATGTTATTTGCCTACTGTTTTCCCCAGAGTGCAGTGAGGTTTTTCTATGTGATACGTGATGGTGTCATTGCTTTGATAATGAAATGGATTTATTATTGCCATTTCAAAATGAATAAATACATCTTTAAAAATTCTGTCTAAACTTCTGTGAGGTAAATCTGGCTAGCCATCCAGTGGCGTGCTGGTGCCAGCCCCCAGCGACCCACAGACCCTACTGTTAAAGTTTCGGGATCATGTGAGCCAGGTGTTAAACTTTGATAGCTTGAGGGCCGCCTGGTGGCTCAGTCATTACACGTCTGCCTTCGGCTCAGGTCGTGATCCCAGGGTCCTGGGATCGAGTCCTGTATCGGGCTTCCTGCTCAGCAAGGAGTCTGCTTCTCCCTCTCCCACTCTCCCTGCTTGTGTTTCTTCTCGCTTGTGGTATCTCTCTCTGTCAAGTAAATAAATAAAATCTTTTAAAAAAAATAGAACTTTGGTAGCTTGAGATGGGCCATGGTGGGAGTATTTAGACCGTGGAAACACCAGGTCACCGGGTTACTTTTCCTCCAGACAGCTGGTTTACCAGTACACCCCCCCTGTATACCGCTTGCGTAAATGAAAACTCTTTGGGGGTCTTCAATGATTTTTTAAGAGTATGAATGAGTTCAGAACCACTGGTCTGTCTAAAAACCGGTCCCTCCCTAACCTAACCTGAGGTGCCCTCTGGTGGTAGAAATTAGCATGGATGTGACAATCCACACACTCAAACCTACATCCCTGAAGAGTGTGTGTGTGTGTGTGTGTGTGTGTGTGTTTGGTTGCGAAGAAATAGCAACATAGAAAGGTCACATCGGTTAAATGTTTTTGGTGGCTTGATTTTACATTTTAAGATTTTTAAAAAAGTAATCTCTACGCCCAACGTGGGGCTCGAACTCACTAACCCGAGATCAAGAGTCACACACGCTCCACGGACTGAGCCTGCCGGGTGCCCCTGGTATTCTATTGTAATTATCAATTCGTTGAAAGATGATGCGCCAGGGACTGTTACAAGCTATTTCACATCACCTAGTGCCATTCTCACATCTATCCTGGGCGTAAATATTAGTACCTCACTTTTGTTTTCTGAGCCATTTGAGGGTGAGTGGCTGGCGTCATGCCTCATCACCTCACCTCTGAATCTCTGGCGTGTGACTGCTGGAAACACGGGCGCCACTCCTTGTCTCCTACCTCTTGTCTTCTACCTCTTGTCTCCTACCTCTTCTGCAGCTCAAGTCTCCTTCCACCCTAATCTTGCCCAGGCCCCTCTTTCTCTCAGCCTGTCCATCACGAAATACTCCACTGGAGCCCTTGCTCTCGCCTTTGGAATGAGCCAGCACAGCACAGCCCGGTTTAAAGAACTCAGGAGGGAGGGGCTGTTAGAAACTTTGAACCCGGCAGGGGGAATGCCTGTGTGTCCGTCCTCCCTCGGAAGCCCTCACTGTCCACTAGGACCTCAGGCTCTGTCTCTGCATGGGCCTGGGATACTCTGATGATGAGCTCTTCTTGCATTGTGATAAGCGGGCAGAGCCCTGTGCTCTAAGGACCCAGGAGCGGAGGGTCCCAGCTCTAGTCCTGGCCCTGTTCACCCTGCCACTGGGGGAGTGGAAGGGGCAGCAAGGCTGGAATTGTACAGAGAGGTACTTCCTGCTTTTCACCTTGGTGGGGTGTGCGGGGGTGGGGGGGAGGACCTTCTGAGTGATGGTGGAAATAATGCTCTCATGTGCCAGGAGGGAGTCGCCTACTTCCTCCTGGAGCAAAGTGGGAAGCCAGGGGGGAAACCAGTGACGGGAGGAAAGGAAATGTCCTTTTCTGTTTCACCTTCCAAAAGTCCAGTTCTGCCAGCCATCCCCAGGAGTGGTGGGAAGATTCACTGGGGGCCTGTCCAGGGGTGTCTGAGGGTCAGACCCTCCTGTCCTTTCTGGAGCGGCTGGCCCTGGACTGCGGGAGGTGGGCCGGGAGTGATAGTCCAGCCCATGTTTGTGACCTGCAGTGGGTCCTTATATCCTGGGACCCAGGGTGAGAGAAGACTCCAACCCCAGGATGGGGGTTGGGAGATACTCCTTGTTCCTCTGAGACGCTGAGCATCCTGAGTGGAAAGAGACAGAGTCCCTAACAGCTGGGTACGTGGCATTAGCCACAGCAGCCCTAGTCCTTGTCTCCACAGACAAGTTGATCATCTGTACTGGGACCAGTACAGGGAGGCAGCTGGTTGTGAAATATTTTATGAGTGTCTGGTGTCTCCTGTTGGGAGGCTAGACAGCTCCTGCCCAGGAATTTTATATACATACATACATATAATATATACATACAATATATATGTATTTTATGTATTTGTATGTATACATACGATATATATTTTTAATGTATTTTACATGCTATGTGTGTGTGTGTGTGTGTGTGTATTAGGGTTTTATTTATTTAAGAGAGAGTGAGAGAGCACAAGTGGGCAGAGGGGCAGAGGGAGAAGCAGACTCAGGGCTCCATCCAGGACTCTGGGATCATGATCTGAACCAAAGGCAAATCCTTAACCAACTGAACCTTCCAGGCGTGAGATGAGGTGAAGGGCGGTTTTGGTCTTCCTCTGGGCTGGGACTTGGGGTCAGTGAGGGTTTCTGGATGTGAGGTGGGTTTTTGTGGTTGGAACCTCCTGTTGGTACCCAGGGAGGGAGCGTGTTGGTTCTCTGATAGGTCTGCCCATGTGCAGCAGAAGCGGGGGGTGTGGGGCTGAAGCTGTCAGGATCTAACATCAAAAGTGGAGTCTTCCTCTTTATTACATGGAGGTGGATGGTACTACTAGCAAATGGTTAGGCTCTGAGTTCTTGCTGAATGGTTGGAGGGTGCCACAGCCCAAGGGCACACCCACGTGGGCAGGTGGGTGAGAGGTACTTCCTTCTGACCTGCCCTCTCCAGGCTCTGTACCCCAGAGCAGCCTTCTCCTGGCTGTGGATCTCCCCATGTTAGTCAGTGATAGAACCACTTGAGTTGGTCATGAGTGATACTGTTTTTATTTTTTTATTTTCTAAAGATTTTATTTTACTTATTTGAGAGAGAGCAGGAGCTGGAGGGAAAAGCAGATAGAGAGGGAGAGGCAGGTTCCCCCACTGAGCATGGAGTCCAACACGGGGCTCGATCCCAGGACCCTGGTATCATGACCCGAGCTGAAGACAGACGCTTAACCGACTGAGCCACCCAGGCTACCTTCTGACAAATTTTCAGAAAACCGGTGACATGTGGAGGAGATAGCCCCTGAACACAATGCTTTCATCCATCCATCCATTCATTCACTCGTTATCCCCTGAGCACCTTCTCTGTCACCAGCCCTGTGCTAGTCGGGGACATAGTAGTGACTTAGCCCCAGTCCCTGTCCTTCTGATTCTTATGTCCACTGGGGGACATAAGACCAGCCCAGACAATAGTGACCTATAGTGAGCAGGGTTGGGAAGGAGGGCCAAAGGCATCCAGGATGGCTTCCTGGAGGAAGGGACATCTGAGCTAGGACTTTAAGAGTGAGCAAGAACCCTATTTCAGTGGGGGCTCAGCTCTTGGAGGGCAGAGAGCAGGGCCAGTCACCCTCTGGGCCTCAGTGAGGATTTTGGACTTAATTTCACAGAGTCCTTTGCAGGGATGGAAGTGATGAGGTTTCAGACTGGGGAAGAGCCCTGTGTCTGTCTCCTGCGAGGGGGGTGGACGGGAGGATTGAGACAGGAGGCAGGAAACCAGGGAGGAGGCTTCTGAAGCAGAAACAATTGTGCAATTACCACCGTCCTCCCCAAGGGTGGGGGACAGCACGTTCCCCTCCCAGCCCCACTCTCCCCTGCTCATCAGGCGTCCCCTCTCCTCAGCTCGCTACAAGGTAAAGAAGTATTCTAACTGTGGGTCAGGACACTGGGTCTGGACGTAAAAGGAGTGAGTTTGTCATGATCGGTACTTTTATTTTTTTTTTTTAAAGATTTTATTCATTATTTATTTGTCAGAGAGAGAGAGAGAGCACGAGCACAGGCAGAGGCAGTGGGAGAAGAAGGCTCCCTGCCGAGCAAGGATCCCAGCAAGGAGCCCGATGTGGGACTCGATCCCAGGACGCTGGGATCATGACCTGAGCCGAAGGCAGCCACTTAACCAACTGAGCCACCCAGGCGTCTCATGATCGGTACTTTTAAAAGGTTAAGAGAAGGGGCGCCTGGGTGGCTCAGTGGGTTAAAGCCTCTACCTTCGGCTCGGGTCATGATCTCAGGGTCCTGGGATCAAGCCCTGCATCGGGCTCTCTGCTCAGCAGGGAGCCTGCTTCCTCCTCTCTCTCTGCCTGCCTCTCTGCCTCCTTGTGATCTCTCTGTCAAATAAATAAATAAAATCTTTAAAAAAAAAAAAAAGGTTAAGGGAATAGACTAGAAATAGAATTGTATGCACTGCAGAGAATCTTGACCATTACGGGGTAATGAAACTTTCTTTTGGACTGTAAGCCATGCAATGATGTACTGTCTATTTTTCCTAGTGAGTCACACACAGATGGTTAAGAAGCGCGGGGACACCAGAGGCTCCCGGCACAAGCTTGGTGTCCTTTCCTAAGAGCCACTGACTGGCTGCCCCATCACTTCTAAAAAAATGCATTCAGCTCTCACAGCCCTGGTCCCAGGTGTTTCCTGGGGAGGCTGAAGGTAGCCTCAACATGACTGTGGGTCTTCACACCCCTCCCCTTTCAGCAGCTCAGTCTCCTCTGTTGTTATTTGAGTCCAGTAGTTTCCCCAGGTGGGGTAGGGGTGTCTATCAGAGTCCCAGGATAAAGTCCCAGCCCCAGCTCTGCGGCTGCTCTGCCCACAACTGCTCTGGAGCTGAGATTCGAGGACGTGGCGCCAGGATCTTTGGTAAGGATCCACGGGGCACTCACCCCAAGCTTCTGTCTTGTCGCATTCTGAATGGACCCCTGAACCTCAAACGTAATGCCCTCTCGCCTGCTCGATTTTTGGCTTCCTGCTTGGTCATCACCCCCAGGCGAGCTCTGGCTGCAGCTCAGTCTCCCCCTGACTGGCAACTTGGGTCAGGGTCAGACCCGACCCTTCCCAGGGCCCTTCCTGCCACCCTGAGTCCGTGTCAACATCCACTCTGAGCGCGGCCCACGCTGAATGCAGCTCAGTGACGTCATCTGCTGTACCCCGGTGCTGACCGGATGCTTATGCTCTCTCCATCGTTCTCCTGTCCCTCTGCTCCTTGGCTGCGGCCTCCCATTCTGAACTCCTGGGCTCAGGCTCGGAAGGAATCGCAGGTGGAGTGTGGAGGGAGGAGATGGTACCGTGGATGGAGGTGGGGGCTCCAGAGATCCTAGCTCAAACCTTGGAATCCAACCCAGCTCTGACTCCAGACCCAGATACTGCACCGTGGATGTAGCTGCTGCTCAGGTGTAAAGAGGCCGACAAGCCTCTTGGAGCCGTGGTGAGGGGGCCTGCCTCTGTGGTTCCAACTGCACCTTCTGCCTCTGCTTCTAGCACTGCTTCCCCAAGTCTTTGAGCTCTCAGAGGTGTCAGATCCCAGGCATGAAGCTCAACTGCGCCAGGATCGGTGTCCAAGTTAGGGTCCCAGTCCAGTCCCGGCTCAGGGAGGAAGGAGAAGTGGATGGAGTTTTGTCATCTATGGTCCACCCAGATGAGCAAGCCTGCTGCGTTCATAACACTTCCTTTTGGGCAACTACATCTCTCTCACCTCCTTCCCTGTACTCCCTTCCCCTCCTCCCTCTCTTCTTCTCTCAAGTTGAAGGAAGAGTCGCCCAACCATCTTCCAGAATTGCCTTTTATCTGAGTCACCCTAGGATTGGAGCCAGAGGCCACCCCATACCCATTTAAAGCTGCTCCTCCTTCCCTCCTACACCGACCCCCGGCAACCTCCAGTCTGCATTCCGTCTCCATGGAATTCCTATTATTTTAGACATTTCGTATGAAGGGAATCAGTCCTACCATATGTGACCTTTTACATTACTTGACTTCCTTCCTCCGTAGAGCTGAATAATATTCCCTGGTGTGTATATCCCACAACTGGTTTATCCATTCGTCTGTTAATGGATCTTGGGGCTGTTCCCATCTTTTGGCCACTGGGAATAGTGCTGTTATGAACATGTGTATACCTGCATTTGAGTACCTGTTCTCAGTTCTGAGGGGTACGGACCTAGCAGAATTGCTGAGTCAAACGGTAATTCTATGTTTAACTCTTCGAGGAACTGCCCAACTATTTTCCACTGCTGCTAAACCATTTTATGTTCCTGTCGGCAACCTATGAGGCTCAGATTTCTCCACCTCCTCTCCAATCCTTGCTATTTTCCACTTTTCTTTTTATTACAGTCATCCTAGGGACTGTGAAGTGCTATCTTGTAGTTTTAATTTGCATTCCCTTAGTGAACAATGACGAGCATCTCTTCGTGTGCTGACTGGCTGTCTCTACATCTTTTTTGGAGAAGTGTCTACTCAGAAACTTTTCCACTTTTAAACTGGAGTGTTTTTTCGTTATTGAGTTGTAAGAGTTTTTCAACATACTCTGGATACTCATCCCTTCTCATATATGTGATGTGTAAATATCTTCTCCCACAGCATGACTGTCTTTTCATGTCCTTGATATTTTTGTGTGCGGTACACGGGTTTTTAATTTTGATAAATTCTATTTTTTCCTTTGTCTCTTGTGCTTTTGATGTCATAGCTAAAAAAAATACTTGCCTAAACCAAGGTCCTTACGATTTATTCCACTGTTTTCTGCCAAAAGTTTTATAGCATTAACTCTTACATTTAGGTCTATGATCAGTTTGAAGTTAATCTTTGTGTACGGTATGTGCAAGGGATCCCTCTTTTTTTCCTTCTTTCCCTCCTTCTCTTTGTCCTTCTTCGTCTCCTTTTGCATACAGACACCCAGTTTTCCCAGAACCATTTGTTGAAAAGATTATTCTTTTCTCTATTTAACTGTCATAGCACTTTTGTTGGAATTTAATTTACCATAAATATACGTATTTATTTCTGAACTGTTGATTCTGTCCATTGATCTGTATGTGCGCATCTCTTGGGTCAGTACTACACTGAATTAACTACTGAGGCTTTGTAGTAAGCTTTGGAATCGTGGAACATCAGTTCAACAACTTTGTTCCTCTTTGCCTTCGCTATTCTGGGTCCCTTGCATTCCAGCATGAATTTTAGGATCACTTGTTAATTTCTGCAGAGAAGCCAGCTGGAATTTTGATAGGGATAGCATTGAATTTGTAGGTCAACTTGGGGACACCAGCATCTTCACAATATTGCTTTTTAATTTATGGATATGGATGTCATTCAATTTATTTAAATGTTCTTTAAATCCTTTCAACAGTTTCATTGTTTTCCGTGTATGCATTCTGCACTTCCTCTGTTAAACTTGTTTACAAGTATTTTATTATTGTTGGTACTGTTGTAAGTAGAATTATTTTCTTAATTTCAATGCCAGATGGTTCTTTGCTAGTGCATACAGTGGATTTTTATACGTTGGTTTTGCACCTTGCAAGCTTGCTTACTTTGTTAGGTCTATGGTGGTCTTAGTAGCTTCCTTAAGCATTTTTAATATACAAGATGATCAATCAGTTGCAAATAGAAATAGTTTCACACCTTCTTTTCCAATCCGATTTTTTTTTCTTTTCTTGCCCCATTTCTCTGGCTTGAACTTCCAGTGCTGTGTTAAATCAAGTGGTGAGAGTGGATGTACTTTCCCTCTTCCTGATGTTAGGGGGGAACACTGTCTTTTGCTATTACAGTAAGCTGTGGGTTTTCTTTTCTTTCTTTCTTAAAAAAAAAAAAATATATATATATATATATATATATTTTTTTTAAGATTTTATTTATTTACTTGAAAGAGAGAGAATGAGAGAGAAAATAAGACAGGAGAAGGTCAGAGGGAGAAGCAGACTCCCTTCGGAGCAGGGAGCCCGATTCGGGACTCCGGGATCATGACCTGAGCGGAAGGCAGAGGCTTAACCCACTGAGCCACCCAGGCGCCCAGCTGTGGGTTTTCCTGTAGATACCTTTCATCAGGCTGAGGAAGCTCTCTGGATTCCTGGTTTATTCCTTGTTGTTCCCAGTTTGTTCCTTATTGTTGTTTTAATCATGGAAGAATGTAGACTTTGTCAAATGCCTTTTCTGTATCATTTGATACAGAATCACAATCATGTTTCCCCTAGCATATTCTACTAATAAGGTTTATTACATTGATTAATTTTCATATGCTGAACCAATCTTGCATTCCTGGGATAAATCCCACTTGGTCGTGGTGCAGAATTCTTTATATAAACTGTTGGATTTTGTTTGCTAAGTTTTGTGGGGGTTTTTGAGAAGTTTTTAGTTTCTATTCATAAGAGATGTTGGTCTATAGTTCTCTTTTCTTGTGATATCTTTGTCTGGTTTTGATACCAGGCTAATATTGGCCTCATGATGTGAGTTGGAAAGTTCTGTTGTTTCTTTTTTTTTTAAGTTTATGAATGCTTGGCATTAATTTAAGGATTCTTTTCTCTTGGTCACTTTCGCTAAAAGTTTGTCAATTTTGTTAATCTTTTCAAAGAGCATACTTTTCATTTTATTGATTTTTGGGGTCTTTTTTTTTCTACTCTCCCGTTTCATTTATTTTCTTTGATATCTTCACTTTTTCCGTAGTTCTGCTCCTCTGGATTTATTTGCTCTTATTTTTCCAGTCAGAAGACGAAATTATTACTTTGAGAGGTTTTTTCTTCTATCACATAGATGTTTATGTCTAAAGAGTTCTCTGTCAGCACTGCTGCAAGCTGTGTGCCGTATGTTTTGATACACTGTGGTTTCATTTTCATCTGTCTCAAACTATTTTTGAATTTCCTTTGTGATTTTTTTTCTTGACCCACTGGTTATTTTACTTAGGAGCTGGGTTTTAAACTGCCACATATTTGTGAACCTCCCGAATTTCCTTCTGTTATTTCTCATTTAGTTCCACTGTGGTCAGAGAACACACTTTGTAGGACTTCAATCCTTTTATGTTATCGAGACTTTTCAAATGGCCTAGAATATGGCATATCTTGTAGAATGTTACATGCAGATTTAGGAAGAAAATTTTTGCTATTTTGAAGTGTTCTACAGATGTCTGTTAGTTTTAGTGGGTTTCTAGTGATTTTTCAAGTATTCTATATTCTTGATGACCATATATCTGCGTTATTGTTCTCTTACTGAAAATGGGGGTGGTGAAGTCTCCAGCTATTATTGCTGAATCGTCCATCTTTTTTGTTTGTTTAGAATTCAAAACCCTTATTTGTGCTGTAAAGGGGATTACTAATCACAGACATGATGCAAGAGGACTAATTCTTACAATTTCCCAACAGCATACCCAAACATATTTCCCCATATGCGCATGACTAATACTAAATTCCAATGACAATACTGTATTATGCCTAAGTCACTGGTAAAGAACTGAACTATTGTGCCAATATTTTTAAATATTAAAAAAAAAAAAA